>PDUO01000096.1:4846-132138 GCA_003008705.1 Pezicula radicicola
GTAGAGAGCTTATAACTATTACTAAATAGTAAAATATATTAATAAATATATAGATTAGAAGTTAAGAGATAGTTACTTAATTCTATATAGATAGTAAAATAAGAGTATATATATATAAATAAGAGTAAGTAATTACTAATACTAAAACAACTTATATAGTATCGGAGAAATAGTCTTCTTATATATAAAATACTTAGAAATCAACTATCTAACTAATACCATCGGCTCATTTATAGTATAAACTGAATATGAACTATATTTATGGTTTCTGAACGAGTGGCAATACTGTTATATTTGGCAACACAACCTTCAGTAGCTGCACGAGAAGCGTCGAGCTGGCGGAATAACTTCTCAAAGCGGTCAAATAACTCGGATGGAGTGCTTCCTGCACCATAAAGACACTTCTCAGACCCAGCAAGACTGCAGTATACAAAGTATGTAGCAAAAACTTGGTCGGAGAAGAAGATAGAGTCATCGCCAAAAGTTGTCAGATAGCCATCTGGTGCGACAACGCCATCAAGCACTACATGGCCAATTCGATCCCGAAACATTGAAGCAAGTGTCTGCCCCAGGAATGTGCCGTAGCTGAAGCCCCAGTAATTCAACAGATGTGAATCGGTCACAAATTGGCCATCGGTCGACCTTGCAAATGCATCGACAATTTGGATCATGTCCCGAGCGGTGTCAGCAGTGGTCATATGTCTTCCAATAGCACCGGGGCCTCCCACTAGAGACTCGCACACCTTGCCCTTCTCTTGATATTCAGCGTAATAGTCGTCGAAAATACTGTCGGCCAGCTCAGGACCTTCGATCTTAAATAGGCAACGATGAAGACTTGCAGAGGATGTTGTAGATGCGATAGCATTGGAGCAATTAACCGATGGTGTAGAAGCTCCCATCCCTCGAGGATCCCAGGAGACAAGATCAAAACTTGGACCTAGTGGGTTGGCAAACTCGTCACCTGCAACGAGTAATAGATTGACTCCAGAACCACCTGGTCCACCTGGGTTGAACAGAATCATGCCATCATAGGTCCCGTTTGAAGCAGTAAGGTCTGCCGAACGCTTAATGAGAGCGAGATTTTCTTGTGTGCCATTGCAATCCGAGTAATCGAGAGGAACCTATATGGCTATTTCTCAGTATACGGCATGTGGCATATGACCGGGCCTTACGACATACGCTAAATACAGCACAAGAGAAATTTTCTTGGCACGGGTACCATTCCAGGTCCGTAGAGGGAGGAATCTGCAGCAGGAGTTAGTATCCCTCTTGAACCGAGCGCTGTAAAGCAACTGTGAGTAGCTATAGTGGACAAGTCTCGCGACGAACCTGAGGGAAAACATCGAGTGATGGCTGGCTTTGCGTTGCATTAAGGGCTGCCAGACTTGAGCCTGAAAGACAACCAAGAATCAGACACTCCAGAAAAGTTTTCATCATGAACTAAGGGAAAAAGAAGAAGAAGGTAATGAGAAAAGACACTCAGGTAATTTGGAGACAGCAGATAAACAAGGAGAAAGGGAAAGCATTATATATTATAGCTCCATTGCTTCGACTTCTGACCCCGGGTTCCTACCTCGTGTTTGCAATGCACCTTCCCTTGCCATCACGTAAAGAACTACGTGGGCTTAAATGAAAACTGGTGTACTTAATGAGTAGGAATCTAACTTACGAGAGTAACACAGTTAGGCAGGTAACTGTCCCACAGTTCTCGGATAGGCACTTCTCGTCGGCTGTCAACATGCTGCCAGGAGGCACGGTGTATACTACATCGTGTACTGTACAGGCCGTCTGGGCTGACAAACAAGATTAAAAATTCTGATTGGCCTGTTCGCAGGGACCGTATATAACATACGAGTGTTCTTTGCCTAGTCGGGTCCTCTAGTGTCGATTTTATTCCCTATGTATTTACTATTGCATACGGCGTATACCTTTCGCTTGCGACATAGGCCCAGGTTCCGAGTGAATGAAGGTTTTAATTGGCCACCTCGTGTACGGACTCTGTATAACATATTCGTATAGTACATTTGCTAATCATGTCCTCTAATGCCTATTTTATCCCTTACGCATCCTTATATTTACTGTTACATAATATATTCACCTCAACTTCGTATAGAAATGGCTTATGTTATTGATTAAGATGATTCAAGTGAAGGTTGGTGAGTGATAGAAATTTGAGGTGCTAGTTGATCGTATCACATGATGCTACGAGTATCTCGCTTAAGAACAATAGGAGAAACAATAGACACAATGTCATTGAACAAGAACAATAGCCAAATCATAGGATTGAGATAGCACAATAGTAA
This sequence comes from Pezicula radicicola, assembly GCA_003008705.1. Classification (NCBI taxonomy): domain Eukaryota; kingdom Fungi; phylum Ascomycota; class Leotiomycetes; order Helotiales; family Dermateaceae; genus Pezicula; species Pezicula radicicola. The sequence goes on from PDUO01000096.1 coordinate 7,150, forward strand.
TTTAATTTTTCTCTCGAGTTGTATAGACTGAAGTACAATAGTACAATGGTTAGTATCTCTATTGTTCACTCACTTATAGAACTAGTAGGTAAAATTTCATCCCATCAACCTTCTAACCCTCTCCTCAACCTCTTCCTTCCTTCATCGTGCCTAACAAGAATTTCGAATTTTGAAACCACTTTTTCGTTCAACTAATTACTTTTGTTACGAATACTCACCTCGATTTTCAATCTTTCAATACCCCTTCCTACCAATCACCTCCATTTTTCACAGACCCTACCATATCTCTCAACAGAGACACAATCATTCATCATGGGTGCAAAAGCATCACGAATCGTAGAAGAATACCGCCGATTCGAAACCCAACTCCATAACCTCAATGACCAAAACACCCAATTACAACAACAAAATCAAGACCTAGCAACTCGTCTCCAAAACTCCGAGAAAGCATTAAACTGTTATAGTTGGCAGATTGATACGTTGCATAATCAACTCGAGCACTCGGAAATTTCTCTTCATTACTATGGTCGGCAAATTGATACTCTTCATGGGCAACTTGAAACCAAAGAACGAGAACTCAAAATTAAGGAGAAGGAAAATGATGTGGCGAGGAAGGAATTGATTTATTTTCAATGGAGACAACAGTTGGATCATAGGGTTTTTGGGGAAGTGTTGGATTTGCCACGTTCTTCTTCTGCCAAGGTCTGTATTCTCTTTTTTTCAATTGAGTTCGTTCTGGGGAACTGTGGACTAACTAGTTGGATTAGGCACCACCATCTGACATCGCATCCATCACATCAGCTGGAGACCAACCAGTTGATGAATACGGTGATTGGATTCCTGTTGTTCGGGCTCCTGCTTCTACTCCTACTGCTAGTCATGACGACGGGGAAAATGAAGTTGTAAGTACCACTCACTCCTTGCCAATGCTTCTATCCTTGTCAAGTATTCAGCTTGGATCTCAAATAACAAGAGTGATATAAGACTAATAGGAATGGAAATATAGGAACCTTTCATCATTGTGGGTGAGGAATTTGAGGACGAAGCTGCTAATGATGCTGATGATGAGATGAGTTCTGAAGAGGAAGTGGAGGAGATTGTGGGCCCTGTGACTCGCCGCCAGGGTGCAGAGGGAAGTGTATCGGTATGTTCTTTTTTTCTTCTTCTCTGGTTGGGTTGGGTTACTAAGTTGAGTTGAGTAACTCACTTGATCTGGGTAACCCACTTAAGCCGAGTAACCAAATTACTCTACACACTCCACACACTCCTCCCCCAACTGAACCCCACAAAACTAACTCCCCACCCACAGACCAACCCCCTCAAACGACCCATCACCTCCATCTCCACCACTTCATCAACCACAACCACCACAACCACCTCCACCAACGACCCAAACCCCCTCCTCAGCACCCATACCTCACAATACTCCTCAGGAACAGACGGAGCTGGCAGCACAGAAGAAGAAATTCTACGCACAGCCAAGCGAGCCAAGAAATGGGATTGGGAGTGGGAGTGGGATTGGGAGGGGAATGGACCAGAGGGTCGGAAGAGACTTGTTGAGGATATGAGGAGGGCTAGGGGTGGTGACTTGAGGGATTATGAGTAGGGGAAAGGTATGATGGGGAGAGAATATTTTGCTGGCGCTGGCGCTGGCGTTGGCTTTTCTTTCTTTCTTTTTTGTTGAAAATTGATATTGGGGCTTTTGCTTGCTCGTTTGCTTTGTTGTGGGGATGATTTGGCTTTTTGAGAGTCTATGAATTTATTTGAATTGTTACTTTGATTTGAGTTCTTGGTGTGCCTTTCTTGAACTTGGAATTGAGTAGCCTACTTGAATTGAGTAACCTATTTGAACTGAATAACCAGCTTGTTTTAGGTAACCTACGTGAATTGGGTACCCTACTTAACTACGACAACTCACTTGAATTTTGAATCAAGTAACTAGCTTGAAGTGACCAACTGAACCGGACATTACGCCTAACTAACGCTTATAACAGTACGTACTTAACATCACATACCATATATTCTTTATCTCTTATCCTATATTCCAACCAGTCTTCCAAGAATATGCATAAAACACTAGACCGTGGTCAATATGGTCAATAGCGAACACGTCTTTTGATTTATGCTAAGCTGAGCAGAACATCTAGAGGTTCCCAAGCTAGACTATACAGAAATGCACTTTAATGCACTTTGAATCCAAGAGCCAACAATAATATACTGTACAATACCCAATGCAAGTGAGCCCTGGTTTTACCAATTTTCAAACGCCATAGACCGAGACATCATGTTCCAGAGCCCAGATTCCCACCATTTGTTATTTCCCCTCCGGTGAATAGCCCCACCCCGTACCCAGCCAAGCAGAACTCCGCGCTGTTATCCCCAAAATATGAAGAGGAAGAAAATACGTAAACAGTCGAGGTATACAGGTAATTGGCTAACCAGCTTTTGACTCGGCATTGGGCTTATTCCCATCCACGGCCTGATTATCTGCATTGAAAGGCATAAGGTGCTGCATAAGCAGCTGCTCATTAGTATCTAGCGGCTGGGTCGAATTTGCCTGTTTTTGTTGTGGTGGTGGTAGTGTAGTATAAGGAGACTGAAAATAAGACTGTTGCTGCTGAGCGGGTGGCTGAAATTGGGCGTGGCTATTACTGTCTCTTCTAAGGTTTGTCTGCGGCTCGACAACATTGGACCGCTCTCCACCGTTCGTGCCCAATTCTCCTTCGCTAGAACACGCCCCCTTTAATGACTGTCCATACCCGGGCTGACCTGCGAGGCTCATAACACCGTTGAACTTAGCACGCTCCTCATCTGATGCTAGTCTGGCCCTTTCCTCTGATTCCTTCTTTGCTGCTAAGCTTGGCGCTCGGGATTTGAGATCACCAGTTACGAAGGTAAGATAGTATGGAACCTCAATATTTTCCTTGAGGAAGAATAGTTTAAGGTTGCGAGCTTTGTCTTTCAATTGTACTTGGTTGCGATCTTTCAGCGCAGAACTGAGACTGCCACCTGGACCATGAAGGGCTATGATTTGACTCCAATGTGGTCCTTGCACAGCATCGAGGCCAGCAAGCAATGCTATCAATTCCTCGTCAGTCCATGGTCGTCGTGCTTGGTTACTTACGCCTGGGCGTCCTTTAGTTGGACTTGTTTTCGCATGGACTGACTGTCGAGCTCTCCTATACAGGGCAACTGTTGAAGCTGGTTGCTTATCATATTGAGCAAGGCCACTTGCATTGGGACCAGGGCCATTAGTTATGTTCTGCGGAAAGACGGGGTACTGCAATACTACGTCGTTTAGATCATGCATGTCCATTTGAACGAATTCAATGAATGGCTCACCTCCGTTGTGTTGTGGCGGACTTGGCGGAGCCCCGCCAAAGCCAAGGCTTCGCAAAACTTCATCTGCTGCACGCTTTGCTTCTCTAGCAACATCCACGGGGGATTGACCATTCGTTTGCTGGGTTTGCTGCGCATGCAAGTTTATTCCTCCATTATTTTGTGGTTGCGAAGACCAGTACGCATCTCCTGGACGTCCATAAGACTGTACGCTTGCGCTGCCGTTTGTTTCGTAGATTTTAGCAGGCGGAGCTGGAACTGTGAGAGCATGACGCTTGCGGTACTCATCAAGCAATGGCGCATAGTGCCTTGAGAGGTAGCGACTGAGACTTTGTAGAAAGTCCTCCCACTCGAATCTGCGTGTCAATGCCGCTATCGAACTGTTAGTCTTGGGATCTCTGAGCAGAAGGGAGTCAACCAACCTATCGAATCACTGTCACTTGGCTCGTTTAGAAGAAACTGTCTCCGACCTACTATTAAGTTGATGAATTCGTTCTCGCTCTGTGATAGAGGCTTGCTAGGGTGCCTCAGTGCGAGTGACTTTCCAAGATCATCAGGAAACAGACTCGCAAGGGTCTCTTCCTTTTCAGACGAATCTCCAGAAGACATGGCGGTAAGGTACATCTGGGTCTTGAAATTGAGATACAGATGAGTGACCTCTTTTTGTAGCTCTTCACCATCTGGAGTAAAAGTCTCGATGAAGTGGTCATTGAGGTCGTAAAATCCTATTTCACCCCCACCAAAAATGCTAGAAACAAATGTTGCAATGTTTGTGGTGCGGATTGTTGCTCGGTGGGTAGACTCTTGGATGCACAATTTATCAGCAGAAATAAAGGGCAGCTCCGTCTGAGTGTACATCTTCTTTGTCTGATCGAAAAGACCTTTTAACGCAACATAAGCCTGACCAACATCAGATTCTGGTTTGGTTACCATTCTGATTGTCTCGTCATAAGGACCCTGTGCTAGCTTGGAGAGAAGTAGGGTTGACTGTAACAAGGTTAATGTTTGTTTTGCAATTCAAGTTCAATGAAAAAAAATGCTATTGGTGTGGTGCTTAGGGCTTACCAAATTACCAAGGACTGGCAGACTCTCTATCCTCATCACATGGTAGGGATCAAATATGTTGTGTGTGGCACTGCATGGCTCTGCTTGCGGCAACTGTCCAAATCCCGATTGCGTTGGAGCTGGGCTGGCCTGAGCTGCCGAGGCTGCAATTTGCTGAGTCGTCGCCGCAATGATAGCCGTCATGTCAAAATCAATCCTCGCATCCTCAACTCTCTCGCCGCCATACCCCTCAATGGTCGCAGGAGTAGCTTGCTTAACGGTTGTTGCCGGTGAATCTATTTCACCATTTCCACCGCTATGCGCCTCGCTATTTGCCCCATTGTTCACCGTGCTATTCGCCTCACTATTCGTCTCAGGCTTTATGCGCTTTGCTGCGTACCGTCTTGCTGCGTCCTTTTCTGTTTCGTCAAGACTGTCGGCTGAACTTGAACGACGTCGCTTTGGAGAGGGGAGCTGCGGGGTTTGGTCTGCCATTGTGGCGTCCGGAGCAGCTTCGTTCTTGATGGGAGAAGTTCCTGCTACACAATTAGCTTCAGGATCTAATAGGAAAACACATTGGATGTACGTGGGGGATAGCCAGTCAACCAGTGCTCTTGTTATACGCAGGAAGTGAACCAAAATGGAGTCTAACTCACCATCATTGGGAGCCTCCATATTTGTACAGAGTTCTCGGAGTTGGTGCCAATTACCGATTAGTTATTAGAGATCATAACCCTGGCACATAGCCCGAAGAAAATCACACATAGCGCATTGATTACTTGTTTTCGCAACCTCTTGTCACAAAAAACTTCAGAGTTGCGTCATTGGTCTCTCGCACCTCCCGCAAGCCCTCAAACTTTTGACCTTATCTGAAGCCCCAGCCCTCTCTGTCGCACAACACAGGACTTTTTAAGAATTGCTTTTGGTGAATTATTTATTATTTATGATTTAGTTATCTTGCAAACAGGATTGCTTATTCTCAATAGATTTAAATGAGAATATTTTATCTATATGCCATTTTATATCTTACATACTTCCTTATATAATTAATTCTTTTTAACGGTATATAGTTATATGGGGGATGCCCGTCGGGCTCACGTGACCTACTATAATATAATTCGATCAGAACCTAAGGTAGTATTGCAGAACATAGTAGTTACTTGAATTTCTGCATGAAATTGACTCGTCTATTTCTCCTAAATAGGGAAAAACATCTGCCAAGATTTACGCCAAGAAACTTTATTTCCGAGCAACAAAGCTAGTCGTATTATACCCCTCCTTCTAAGAAGCACAATAGATCACGTGCTAGATATAGACTTTTCAGGCGTTTTATAAGCCCTATTAAGAAGTGGGAATAATCCGGATACATAATGTACTAATTATAGAGCTGTATTGCAAATTAATATAGCCAAGGTAATAGCTTGTATGTGTTTAAACCAAAGCTTAGATGACACCACTCTCCTCTCCTCTCCTCCCTCGCTTAATTGAGCCTTCAAGGCAAAATCTAAATCTGCTGGGAAGTAAATAGCGATAGCTTTCCTTTAATTGCTTCCCCTAGATCAGGTCAAAATTGAGATGTGACCTGGAGAGGACGATAGTCTGGGTATATATATATATAATTTTGTAAGAAACCGACTTGTGTTAAGTCAGTTGTCTATGTAGAGAGCGAGCGAAAGAAGGGTATCATGTAATAGACCTGATCAACCACAACCCAAAACCCAACCCCGGACCCAGATCCAGCGCCCTCAGTAACCAAAGTATCCAATGATATCCATCTCAATCCAATTAGACCACAAAATTACCCAACCAAACCATAACTCCATATCTCAATCCTCCATCGTGATAAATCCGTAAAACCCCTCCCCATGTATCAGACTTGATCTAGTGCCTTAACCCCATCACCAAATGGATTGGTATTTCCAATACCATCTTCGCTTCGTCGCGAATAATCAGCCCCGGAAACAACCCGATCCATACCAGCGTCACGTTTCTTATCAGCATCGCTCAACTCCCAACTTCCCACCCGGTCATGTCTCACATTAGTTGCACCAGCCCCAGTCTTCGGCAAGTCAGCATCACTCTGCATCTTCTCAGCACCTTTGAAGCCACCTAGACTCGATTTACGAGTTTGGAATCCAATACGTGCACCACCTAGAACAGCGAGTGCAATGCCTGCGAGGATGAAGACCGCAAGTGTTACTACTGCTCCGATTATACCAGCCACCCAGGGCTTCATTTGGTTGGATGATTTTGAAGGGCCGGTAGATATGTAGGTAGAAGCATAGGCAAACGCCTCGCAAAACAACGTGATGCTACCGCAAGTAGTACACCACGTCGCCGCGTCCGTCATAGCGAAATTAGACATTCCATTCATGAAATCGGCATAACTCATATCAGTCTGACTCTTTCCTCTTCCGAAAAGTGGGTAAGAACGAATAGGGGCAGAGTCATCGGTGCCATTGCGGAAAGCAAAGCGCACATATAGCTCATCAGTGGGAGGGAAGGATGTGGATGCTGAAGAAGTGTCGCTGGAGGAGAAAAGTTCGAAGGTCATGAGTGAGCCGTGAAGAGGGAGAGTTGTGAATTGAGTGTTATACTGGGATGCCGTGGATAGACCAGAGAGGGAAAAGAAGCTCAGGAATGGCTCGAAGGAACCGAAGAGCAAGGTAAGTTTGTCAGAGACCCCAGCCGAAGCAATGTTATGGCCAAACATTTCAATGACCTTTGCTGCCAAAGTGGCGCCTGCGATAGAACCAGAGGCATTAGTGTTGCCGGAGTTCATGGCAAGCTGCTGGGTGCTGGCGTAGTTATAAAGCGTGCTGAGATCGGCGTCCGACAATGAATTCAGAACGGTGCCATTGTGGATGCTTTCATATAGAGCATATTCATAGAGCGCATAAGCATTTTGATAGTTTATGACGCTGGAATCCCATGGCCAGAAAACGCTAGATTCAAGGGAAGCATAGAAAGATAGTGTGTTTTCGTAGAGCTCCTCGGATTCGTTGGAATAGAGATATCTTGCATGGTCAATTTCGTAGTTTGTACATCCAGTATTGCCGGAAATCCTGTTGCACGATTAGTTGGCTTTCTTTCACTGTGTCTCACTCTCGGGCGCAGCTTACCAGATGTAGTTATAATCCATCGTGCTCACCGTATTAATGCTCGCATACTGGTAACCATTAAGCGGGTACATCTCCAAGGACCCATTACCCAAGATCTGATTTCCCTGCCCAGTGGGACCAACCGGTGGGTAAAGCCCCTGCATAAAGGCCTGCGCACTGGCAGCAACATACTCATCGTCCGTCGACAGGATATATAGTTGTGAATTGTCTAGTGAGTTCGAGTTTAGGCCCTGGATCGGGTAAGCTTGTGTGTCGTTGCCTGAACTTGTCGAGACATAACGGGTGCGAAGGACCTCGCCGGCTGATTGGAGTTGGTGTGCACCGATAGTTGTAAGATTGTAGGTGCTGGCGACGATATCAGGAGTTTTTTCACCATGATAAATGTAGCTAACTGCCGCCCAAGTTACATGCGTTTTAGCAGTTGCCCCAAGGCTGACCCCAAAAAGTAGAGCGGTGAGGAGGAGTGGGCTAGAAGCCATGATGGCAGGTCGCACGCAAGTCGCAGGTCTCAGCTCGCTTGGATAATGAATATATGTCCTACGACAGCGTAAACACACTCGCAACTATGCGACAAAGAGCAAGAACAGACGGGGCTGGGGAGAATAAAGAACGGTGGGATGGCGCGAAATAAGAATAAAACAGAAAAAAAGATAGCTCTGCGGTCAAGATACGGTACTGTAGCTACCCTGGCAGGAGGAACTCTATTCCTACCTCACCTTGAGCTCACTAGACCTTACTAGACCTTACTAGACCTCACTCCCGCATAGCTCACCTTCCAGAATCAACGCTATCTAGCCCATCGCAGCTACTTAGCCTGCCGTGGGCTGCCCGTCCAACCTCGTCGAGTCACATCAAGGAGGTGTGCCATTGGTAGCAATTGGACAGTAACCACTTGGCGCACAGCCTTTGCTCACATTGTGTCTCTTGGCAGGCTGCATGTATTGAGTGCTTGCATACAACTCTACAACTCTGCATCCCACTATCGCGATAAGGACTGGTCACGTTTAACCCCGCATGCAGATTTGGGACGCTGAGGTCAGATGATGTAATTGAGGTGTGCTCTGAGGAATCTCCAGAGATGGTGGGCGTTTGTGAAGCGACGACAGTGACAGTGTTGGATAGATTTCTTAGCGATGAAGACGCTCTAGGGAGAGTTTATAATAATGGGATGAAAGGTACAGTAGGTTAGAAAGGATATGACTTTGCGGTGAGCGTTCTACAGATGCTGGCTTGACGTGGGAATAGACTCAAGCGCTATTAGCCTGGTGGAGTGTCTGAGACACCCCTGCAACAGCCTCGGTAGAGAATTAATTAATCCAGGTGGTTGGCGTTGGGCAAAGGAAAATATTCAAAATCATAGTTCACCATTGCACCATCGCAGAATCCACTGATTGTTCAATATTTGAATTTAATTGCACATAAGGGTTTGTTCATATACATATTTTTGATTCCTTTCGTAACCTCGTCAATTTAACCAAAGATGGCATCTCCAAGACGAATCGACACCGTCTTCGTCTGTGTGTAGTTGGCCAAAGCAGCCTCACCCAACTCTCGTCCAATACCCGACTCCTTGTAACCACCGAATGGCAGCTGGTGGTGTAGCATGTTATACTGGTTAACCCAGACGGTACCAGCTCTTAGTCCATTAGCGACACGGATGGCAGTGTTGAGATTGCTGGTGTGAACGGCAGATGCAAGACCGTAGTTGCTGTTGTTTGCGATCTTGAGGATCTCCTCTTCAGTCGAGAATTTGGCAATGGAGCAGACGGGACCGAAGATCTCTTCTTGCATAATCTTCATGTCTTCTGTGACATTTGAGAAAATCGTGGGCTGGATAAAGTAACCCTTGTCGCCGTGGCGCCCACCACCAGTCACAATAGTTGCACCCTCCGCCTTTCCATGCTCAATATAACCCATAATGCGGTCGTATTGAATCTGAGAGACTTGAGGACCCTGGAAGGTCTCTGGGTGGAATGGATCTCCAACTTTGTTGGCAAGAGCACGTTCCTTAAATCTCTGGACGAACTTGTCGTAGATGCCATCCTGAACATAGACTCTTGAACCGGCACAACAGCACTGGCCGTGGTTGAAGAAAATTCCGAAGTTGACCCACGAGATAGCATTCTCGATGTCCCCGTCGTTGAAGACGATGTTGGGTGACTTTCCTCCAAGCTCAAGAGTAACCTTCTTCAAGTTGGATCCGGCAGCTGCCTTCATGACTTGACGGCCAACAACGGTGGAGCCGGTGAATGCGACCTTGTCGACATCCATGTGGGCTGACAACGCCGCGCCAGCAACTCTTCCCAAACCAGAGATAATGTTGATAACTCCTGGTGGGAAGCCAGCCTCCTTGACCAGGTTGGCAGCAACCAGAGCAGAGAGAGGGGTCTGTTCGGCGGTCTTGAGAACTACAGTGTTACCAGTGGCAACCGCTGGGCCAATCTTCCATGCCCACATAAGCAATGGGAAGTTCCATGGGATGATTTGACCACAGACACCGATCTGGAAGTTGTCAGCATATTCCTTCTTCCAATGACCATGTGCAACGTACTGGTTCTTGTTTTGTGTATGAGAAGGTATCTGCGTTGGTATCAATCACTTTGCCCTCAATCTTGTCTGCCCATCCACCGTAGTATCTTAAGCATCCAGCAACAGCCGCGACATCACCCTTCGCCATTCCAATTGACTTGCCGTTATCTAATGTTTCGACGGAGGCCAAGAGCTCGATGTTCTTCTCAATCAGCTCGGACAGTTTGACCAGCAGCTTTCCTCTGTTCTCTGGTGTCTCTTTTCTCCATGATCCCTCAAATGCTTTGCGGGCTGCTGCTACAGCAATGTCGACGTCCTTCTCGGTGGCTTCATGGACCGAGACGATAACTTCTTCGGTGGTGGGGTTGATGACTTCGATGGTCTTGCCATCGACTCCCTTGACCCATTCGTTGTTGATGAAGCTGAAGATAGCAATGTTAATGGGGGATGTTATCAAAGAGTTAGGGCTAATGAGAGAACATACAGTCCTGTTGGTTGCTCATACTCGTACCCCGACGGGGTCTTGATCTTAATTGAAGTCATTGCCAATGTGTTTGTAGTATTGAGTCGTTTGGGTTGTGTTTGGGTATTGTGTCGTGGGAGGGAATCTGGCGGGTATTCAATTGAGGAGGCTTGTTGGGTTGCACGAAGGCAGAGTGGTATGAAGAAGAGAAGAATAGGAAGGAATGTTTTTGGGGCGGGGTAGGTTCAAGTAGTCGCCGAGAACAGCTTCGGCATTTTTCGCGCCAAATACCAAACGTACCAAGAGCAGCACGCCTCAGGTAGGTCCCGCCGAGCAGATGGGTTATGGGAAATGGTCTCTCCGGGATTGGTGTACACGAAGCTCCATAAACCACAGAACAGTAATCCAATCCATCTTTTTTTGGTGGATTGATGCCGTACAACTATCCGGGTCCCATCATGCTGGCGGGAGGAGCGAAACCATCATGAACAGGGATACGGCACCCCTCGATCCCCTCGATCCCCTCAGTCCCCTCATCTTAGTGGTTCAAGATGTCCGCATCTCCACACTTGAGTTCTTGGAGCTTCGTCTCTTTGCATCATTTATTTCGGGCAAACCTTGCCAAGATGGGCACAAGGTCACTCAACCCTTTCGTCCTACGCAGCACTGCCAGCCCGCCAAAAAGCATATTGTACTGTACATCACGGATAAGACCTGAATCAGTAATTATTCACAACGAATTGTTACCATTTCACCGTCGGACCAAAGATGACTTCTGTCAGCTTATCAGATGATCCCTTTGAGCGCGGAAAGCTGTTCCTTCGACGTACAGTATTTTTGCCTTTTGGGGAACTCGGGCGGGTTACCCCTCGTCTAACGACAACCCCTCCATGAGTTGAACGCCACAAGTTTTATCTACTGCATTTACAGTACCTTCTGCCATGCACGCAGCAACAATTTGAATGGCTAGACTCTTTAGCGGTGTGGTCTTTAGTCTTTATCTTCTTGTCTACTCAACTCTACTACGAAGCTTTATCGGATTTACACCAAGGGGGACGATCACAAAGCTACGCCTCCCCGACTCAAGAAGCCTCGGCATACTTTCCCACTCAACGACCCCTCTCCCTCTCGCATCTTCGCGACAATTGCATGCGAGTGGGCAGCCTAGGAGTACCAAGCCAGCATTTATCGGCGTTAAACCTCACAAGGTGCTTTCTAGATTTCGGACATAAACCTTTACTACGGTAACTTAAGCTGGAGCTTCCATGTCCCCGCATCTCCACTATTGAGCTTTCGTATCCAGAACCAAAGAGCATTAGTGTTCGCCCCGACAAACGCTTCTGGAATATCTGGCGTACGAATATCTGAAAATTTAAAATTTAAAATTTAATGGGCTGAGACCATTTCGCGGATGGCTTATGTAGTGGCACAGTACATAATTCTGCACCAAAAAAGTAAGCATCTCAGCTGCAGACAAATGACAATAGTTAATGGAGACTCCAACAATCCTCCACACAAAGCCCACGCTCTCCACAATCATTCCACCAGACTGCAGCGTAATCCCTTCCATTCAACATCCCCAACCTCTCAACCCCATCAAATCTGCATCAAATGGTTCGAGTCTCAGGCCATCTAGCATCCCATCTCACCCGCATCCCCATGTCCAAAAAATACATCAGCACGGCCACCAGCGGCTTACTCCTTCAAACCATCAAAAACTACCGGATCAACGGATTCAAAAACCAATTACTAGTTATCTTAAGATTCAAAGAGGCTTCTATCCCCACAAACTACCGCTTTAGAATAGATATCTCTTGGCGCTATGGTTACTAGCCGCGGCTATATATGTTCTGAAACAGATGGAGCCCATGGACGAATGGGAAACGCTATGGGGTTCCTTTTATGCATTTCTTGGTTACTATGAACTGGTACTCGTCAGTGATAGTGCTTTGAGATATGCGAGTTTTGAGGCGGAAAGTGAAGCTTGGTTAGAGGCTCTTGCGAGGATGACAAGGGGGGAACTCTGGATGTTGGGTTTGGGGTTGAGTCTAGGGGTGAGTTTTGGGGTTGTTGAAAAGCGGCGAGGGACTTGGAGATGACTTGCACGTGATTTAGAGATACTGATTTATGAGCAGGACGTACCTTTGGATGTTTAGAAGCGGATAAAGTTGTGCCAGACAATGATGCTCTCGTACTCTTTTTGGGACGAGAAAGGTGTTGCACGTGACATAGCTTCGACTTGTAACTTTGCAAATATCAGCCTCTAGCCACCTGCGGACTTCCCAAGGATCTACATCCATATATTAAGTCTAGCCGCAATCTAATTCTCCTACATGATCGACCAACCGAATTCCGAAGAACGCTCTTATCACCTGACAGCGACCCCTTTCACAAGCTCGCTTGTAGCTCGGAAAATAGAGAGATGTGATTGGCCCCGTAGACTTCCCCTCAACTCTACCACACTGTACAATAGAATGAGATCTTGATTTGCTTAGTCCTGTACTACATTGATATCAAGGTCCAATTTCAATTCATCAAATTTAGAACGCCTTCCTTTTGGTAAATGTTAGTAGGATAATATACTACTATAAGCGCTCTCCCTCCATTCTATTCTACATTTCTCCTTCAAGTCCTTCTAAAATGAATACTACAGAGTACCACTCACTTAAAATAGCGTTACTCCCTCGATATATCTCTACATCCCTACCATCAACCACAACCATACTCCTAACCCTCCTCTTACTCAAAATACAAGTACCTACATCCCCCTACAGCGAAAAAGATTCCTTCCCCAAGTCCCCCCCCCTCCAAAGAACACCAAAACCCAACAAAACATCAATGGATAACCTACGACATAACCTCATACATCCACCTATGCTACATAAATCAACTCTCAACCTACCCAGATCCCAAACCCTAGACAATAACCCACATCCCAGTAACCTACTACACAACCCTAGGACTCCTCCCTTACAAACTAATAGAACTCCATGAAAAAATACGGAGCTGTGGTACGGTCTTCTCCGAATAATCTTTCGTATATTACAGAAGAGGCTTGGGTAAGGAGATTTCTTTTCTCTAAAAACCCCTAAAATTTTCCCATCTAGGCTAGTTAATTTATGATGGGAGCTTTGAAACTTAACTCTAGAGAAGAGGAAAGGTGGTAAAGCTCGTGAATTTATGTTTTCTAGTTTTAAATGTACTGTACTTGAGAGAAGTATTTGTTGACTTTGAGCAATGAAACTCCTCACTCAAGAAATTCGAAATACATTTAAAAATGAGAGTCAAATTAGTATTGATAGTGTGAAGAATCTGAACTATTTAAATACTGTTATTAAAGAAGGAATGAGATTATTTCCTCCATGTAAGTTTTCTTCTTCCTCTACCTATTCCCCTTTTCTCCTCATTTGTTTCCCTTTTTCGTTAATTTCATCACAGTATCCTCATAGAGACTTACCTTATATCAACTAATTAAACAACTTATATACTGGTCAGACAAATCCCCCGTATAACCCATTTCTAAGGAAACATAATAGCATCCCCCTTCGTCCGCGGACGAAGCGGGACCCGCGTCGGGACCCGCGTCTCAATCTCCCACCTAGCAGCTTACCGATCACCTAAAAACTTCTTCAAACCCTTATCTTTCATTTGAGAACGTTGATTCTCCTCCTCTTCCAACCCCAGCCCCAACTCCAACTCCGAAAACGATAAACCCAACACCAATAAACCACACAACACTAAAATCTTCCTCCCCTTCAGCTACGGATCCCGAAACTGTATAGGACAAACCTAGCCGAGACAGAAATGCAACTCCTTCTCTCTAAGCTATTATTTCATTTCGAAATGGAATTATGTGAGGAGAGTAAAGGGTGGGGAGAGAAGGAGAGTTTGAGAGTTTTTGTTGTTTATCAGAGGGAAGGGTTATGGGTTAGATTAGTTCCTGTTGGGAGGAGGGTGGTAGGGGGAGGTTAATATGTAGAGGTAAGTTTGGGAAACGGTTGAAGTGGTTGATGTGGCTGAAGAGAGTGTTGGGATCGGATTTAGTACTGGATGGCTGTGTTAGATGGCGAGTTTGCGAGTTGGTCACTTACTTACACGAGACTTATGGGACTTAACGCACTTTATGATAATTATCTCCTAACTCTACCTCTGCAAAAGGAAGAAATTTGATAACTGCTTCAGTCATCTATGGACTTTAAGCTGATGTGGGGAGTTTTTGTTTTGTACTGATCTGTATCGATTCGACGAGCTCATAGATCGTTTAATTCGAAAACTCTACCTCACTTGACTTTAGTCACTTACTTGATTTGAATCATTCACTCTCTGTGTAACCCACTTGATTTAGGTAACTTACTTAATTTGGGTGACTCCTTGACGTAGCTTTTTGAACCGAGTAACTCACTTGATTGAACTAAGCTGGAGCAATTCACAGTTCGGCAAGGGATCCACGAAGTTAAGCGATTCGTGAACTCGTCAACACAAATTAACTGCCTTCCATTCTCATACAACTCAACCTAAAAACTGGTCGGTATGAATTTGCAGGCTGGGCCTTGGGCTCAGAAGGAATTTTGATCACGCGGGTTTCGCTTCCAGATGTGTAGTCGCTGAGTGGTTAATTGAGCTGCATACATGCATTCTCTTTTCTTCTTGAAATCTATCACCTTTTCCTGCAAATTTGTCCGCCTTATGACCCGCCTGGTCCACCCAATAGCGCGAAGCGTCGTACTATACTAGGTCCAATTTCATCGTATTCTAAAACCGTCAGTCAGAAGAAGTTAGAGGGAGAAAGGGAACGGAACGTACCAGCTTTTGTGTGGCAATAGCTTCTAAATTCAGGCGTCTGACCCAAAAGACTGCCCCCAAACCACGGACCATGCCGTTGCCTCTTGTGTGAAATAACCTGTACCTCTAAACCACCACTTCGTGCAGCACCTCCGCTTCGAACCTCACTGGCTCTGATTCGGGCATCGACGAGATGCTTGATATCACGTTGTAATCTGCGGCCAAAATCCTTGTATAATGTACTTCCTCCTGAGAGTACGATATTCTTGTAGAGACCTCGACGGACATCAATTGGGGAAGACTGGATAACACCGTCCACAACCGTGGGGAGAGGGGTCAGAAAGTCTGATGAGTAAATTTCGGGGTTGAAGAAGATTTCTGGAGCGAGGAAACGTTCGTAGCCAACATCAACTTTTACCTCACGCCCACCAGGTTGTCTGACCGTGTGCTTGGCAAATCTAGTTGGGTCTCGATCGAACCGGGCGAATTCCTTGACAATATCAGGGCATACATAGCAGTATTCCTCCTTGATTTCTCCGGCAGTCTTCAGGGACGAGTCTGGCTCGCCTCGGTCTCGGAGAAGAGATTGAACGAAGTAGGTAATATCTCGACCGGCGATGGGAATAGACTTGATAGACGATCCAATAACATATCCTTCTGCGACTGGGATGACGTGAGTAACACCGTCTCCAGAGTCAATAACAGTTCCTGTCAATGATCGATCTGACACTTTCGAGGAAGTCCATGATGCTGCCAGTGCAAGCACAGCCTGAACTGCAATGTATAAACCTGCACAGTTGAAAGATTCAAACATGATTTCGGCGGTATTTTCTCGATTCTCGGGTGGATTGAGGGGCTAAAATGCATAAAGTCAGTCAAGATACGAGCTACGAGCTACAGACCCGAGCAGAACGTACGGGTTCGGTCAACAAGAAGTAGTGATCTTCTGGTTCAACACGAAGGTATTTAAAAATTGAATTTGACCAAAATCGCTCCATGTGATCCTAATTATGTTAATATCCAGCAACAGAACCTTGTATATAATGCTCACCCAGTTCTCAATTTGTCCATGGCGGATAGGATAGTGTATACCATAACCTGCCAGGATTAGTACTTCCCTTCATTTCTTCTCTCTATTGCATACCTGGCCCGTTTGCTGCAGCAAGAGCTTCATCTCCAATGAAGAAGTCCAGATCCTCTGTCCCACGCTTCATTGACAAATGCCCTGGTCCAGCACCACCCGTAAGGTATGATGGCTTGTTCCCTACCGCAGGTCTTCCAGATCCAGAACCCCCAGCTCCACCTGCTGCAGGCCCTTTCGTTGCAATCGCTGTAGGGAATACGAAGGAAGGAGAGTCGTTGCCCGCAAAACCTATTTATTGATACTTCGTCAGCTCGGGCTGCAATAGCTGTCTCTCGAGATCTACTGACCCAGCTTGGAGTAACCGGTACCGCTACAGACATCATATTAGCATCTTAGGGAGGCTCGAGGGCAATTTGCGCCAGACCATCCAGCTTCAAAGCAGGTGCCTATGCGGGGAGGTAGGAACGTACTTGTCCATGACAACGGCCGGAGTATTTTGAGCCATGATGAAGGGAAGACTGCGCAACACACTCCCAGCTCGTTGGAGATGTTATGCGACAGCTCTAGAGACGTTGTCTAGCTCTTCAGTGTGGTTGTGTGAGGCTGAGATGTAGAGGCTTCAGGTATCTCCAGAGCTCAAGATGACGACCAAGTGGGCGGTGCGAGTCGTCTGCTTGGCCAATGCCCCGCCGCCAAATCCGATAGGCACCTGAATATCACGTGCCAACTATGTTGACTGGAATAACTTTCTTGGTTTGAGCAATTCATCTGTTTTTAATAAATAACTTACATTGGAGGTTCTTTTTTGAAGCTCACGTATCTTTGGTACCTGTAGTACTTCATGCATTGTCATGAAGATGGTCACGTGGATTAACCCACGTGCCACTTCTTACTTCTTTAACGACCTCAACGTTGCTTCCTGAAGCAAGAGCATCAACACGCAGGAAATAACAAAAGAGACTTAAAACGCGTAGTTTAAAGGCTAAAGTCTATTAAACTGGAAGGAACACTGTAAAGCAAGTGCCTTTAACGGTAGAACTGTTGCTTGGGTTATGTCTAAGCTGCCTAAAGCAAAGTCTGCATCTGCTCAAAATTATTACATCCTTCGAGTCTTCTCTTCCTACACAAACATCCATACATCACCATCCCACCAATACTATCCTTCCCTCGAGTCACTCTATCTCTTTCACGCCTCTCATTCCATTTGTGCATTCTGTCTCTTCTACCTAAGTGTTTACATGAAGCATCCGTCCCTATCTTCAGCATTCCATGTGCTACGTTGACTCGGGATTAAACTGCTGTTTCGCCTGGTGTGAGATCAAGGCGGACGCAGACCTTTGTTGCTGTAATCCTTGTGCCAACGCAGTCAGATTCCTCTCCTCTTTGTCCAGTGGTCACCGGTCAGTCAAAATTCCAAATCAAGTGTTGATGTTGGTACTGACGGTGGAGCGTATAGTCTCATAGACACCCCTGGTCATCGTCCCTCTCGACTTGCCAAAGGTGCCCTTAAAGTACCACGCCGACATTTGGAACTTCGCGCTGGCCCTATTACACCTCTTCTCCATAAGCGCGTCGAAGCTCTTCGTCCGTTAAAAGAGGTTCAGCCAACATCTTATATCCCTCCTTCGCTGATGCACATTCCCAAACGCATTAGCCGCCACCCACATACGAAACTTGAAAAGCTCGCAAAGCTTGAAAGACTTAGACACCAGAACATTGATGCTAAGTGAATACTGCAGGGTCCTGCTTCATCTTCCTGGCTGGATCTTTGTGCCCTGCGCCTTCCCAGCCATACTCATAGGTCTTCTGCATGCTATTCGTGTAAGATTTTCTGCAAGACATCGCCGTCGTGCTCGTGATCCCTTCGAGAACCACACTTACTGTCGTTACTACGCTTGTCTGGAGATACATTCCAACGCCCGTTTTAATAGGCATCCCAGAGGTCTCTACTGAGACCTGCGATTTCGACTAGCACCCTCACCTGGACTCTAGGTTCTCAACCGCGTACATTTCAGGTATCAACCGCTGAAGACGTCGTGGGGAATTGTGGCCGACGCGCTCAATTTCATCTCGGGTTCTAGTCAGGCCCCCACACATGCAAGAACCAATTCAACCATTCCCGCAACAAATACCTCGCCCGAAGTTTGCTAGTGCTCGTCAGCGCCTCCGCAAGTTTCGAAAAGATCTCCAAGTCCCATTTCGAAGGTCCACTTCAAAGTCATCCGAGACTGGTCCCGATTCTCCTCCATACAACATATCTTACCTTTCACAGTCGATGGCTTACAACCTAAAGCCCACCTTGGATGGTGCAGCAGAGAAGATGTACAAGATGATAGCTAGTGAAGCTACGCAAAAGCCTCCTGTTTGTGCTATTTTCGTTCATGCTGGCGCTGGCTATCATAGTACAACCAATGAGCATATTCACTTGGGTGCTTGCAACGAGTAAGTCCTCCTTATGGTTGCAGATCTTTAGTTCTTTCTCAAAGATGAGAAACCTGCTGACAACGATAAGCGCTGCGCGGATTGGAATGCGTTTTCTCAGAAGTGGTGGTACTGCTGTAGATGCGGTCGAAGCTGCTATCAAGGCCCTCGAAGATAAGGATATTACTAATGCTGGTTATGGAAGCAACTTGTCTATTGACGGAAAGGTTGAATGTGATGCAACGATTGTTGATCACTTGGGTAGAAGTGGTGCCTGCGGAGCAACTGGCCGTAAGTCATTCATTTTGTGTGGCTCAGGTCTGAATACTAATAGATCATTCTTCTAGAGATCAAGAACCCTGTGCACTTGGCACGAATTATTCTCGATACCTCAACCCAGCCATTGTCTCTTCGCCGTGTTCCGCCAAACCTCCTTGTTGGCCAAGGAGCTACTGACTTCGCCTATGACCATGGAATACCCGTTTTGCCGGAGGATATGATCAAATCGAAGAATGCACAGGAGCGATGGGACCGCTGGTCGCAAGATCTTCGCCGTGCAGAAGGTCAATTCACACCAAGTTCTTACAGCGGAAGCAGCCAGCATGGCGAGGAGGAGACAAATTATGAAGAAGGAGAGCATACACCAGGCAAGCAGGTCAGGGACCGTACAAGCGCCATTCTGACTGGAACTTGGAACGAGGGTCAACCAGATTCCCCTCAGGCCCGATCTCCCGGTCCAGAAACAGCTTCCCAAGAGTCACCTACTTCTCATCGCACCGGCAAATCTTCAGATCACGGTCCTCGTACACCTCGTATGTCACCTCCTTTGGCCAGTGAGAGATCATTCCGCGAAGCTGCTGCGACTTCTCAAGGCCGTGTAGCCCGCTCTCCAGTCAGCTCTCCTTCCCGTTCGCCCACCAAGCGTGCACGCTATAGCCAGCATAGCGAAGGCACCCCCCGTTCTCATTCTTTGCTTGGCCCTGGTCCCAAGAGCCCCGCCGACGTAGGAAAGGGTCAAACAAGTCCTCCAAATGCAAGCCAACCCCCAAACTCTGACGGGGCCTTTTCGCCACTTCGGAATCCTCAAGATATCCAGTCCCATCTGAACGCTGTCTTGACGTCAGGTGAATTTGTTCCACGAGTTCTTTCTCAAGATGTTGATGAAGATATGATCACCGATACTGTTGGCGCCATTGCAATTGATATGTATGGCAATATCGCTGCTGCATCATCTTCCGGTGGTATTGGTATGAAGCATAGTGGCCGTGTTGGTCCCGCAGCTTTGGTTGGTGTCGGAACTGCGGTTGTTCCAGCTGACAAGGAGGATCCGGACAAAATTTCCGTCGCTGCAGTGACTAGCGGTACTGGAGAACATATGGCAACAACCATGGCTTCTCAAAAGTGCGCCGATAGACTTTATCACAACACTCGACGAGGACGAGGAGGCGTTGATATTCCTGCGACGGAAGAAGAGGCTATGGAGTCATTCGTTCAAGCCGATTTCATGGAGCATCCTGGTGTTGTGGAGAGTAATTCAACTGGTGCAATCGGTGTGATGGCTGTCAAGAAGACTCCCTACGGATACTTCTTACACTTTGCCCATAACACTGACTCGTTCGCCCTGGCTTCCATGAGCTCCAACGAGAGAGATGCTAAATGTGTCATGTCTCGAATCTCAGAGCCAGGTCGTAACTCGATCGTTCGAGGTGGCCGAAAGATCTCATGTTGAATGAGAATCTTCATTTCAATCTGACCCATCAATGACAGCACAGCGGATTTCTTTATTTGCGTTGCTTTAGACTTCAAAGGTAAGACAAACCTCAGCCCGACCTCCCTTCAACCTATCGCTATCGTCTTTCGTATTTCATATCTTCCACAATCTCTTATGTGAAGTTGAGCCAGATGGAGACTTACTAAGAGGTGTAAGCAGGAAGAATTACAATTCTCTCTCCTTTATGTCCTTTCTCCTTTTATTTTGGTCTGAGATAATCTGCGCAGAGGGGCAGCAGAATACTTCGGAATGGCAATCCCAACCCCACGAGTTACGACAGACACAGTTCGATTCAATGTGAGCGTGGCGTTTATGGTGCTACGATCCTTCGGACGAAACTGCATACACAAAGAATGATACATGGATACTGAGCTCGCCTGCTTTGCCAACAAAGCATACTGAGTGAGACGAATGGAAACTGAGATGCTGCATTAGGAAGATGAGAATAAATAGAGCTGAGTAGAAGTAGCAAACCCTAATCATTCCCTTCCATATGTTGGACTTAATAGCACTTTCATTGTGATTGTAATGAGTCTGTATTCGTTCCGCGTACTTGCACGGCATTTACAGACCAATATTTCCATCCTTCCCATCACATGGCAACTAGCACTCAATGCCATTGGAAAGAGGGTAACAGCTAAGGTGCTACAGCCACAAGTTATGCTGTAGATGGGGTGCGCTTTTTAACACTCCCTTTTAGTGATCATTCAGAAATAGGAAGCAAAGTATCCCAAGCGGTAAAAGCTGAGATTTTAAACCTCGGCCATTTTTCGCATTTCAGATTCAAGACAATTCGAACATTTTGCCGCTTGAAAGTTGAGGGTTTATGTTAGAATAGCTTCTCTACAGGACTTACCTATGTAAGGTAACCGGAGAGAAAAACAAGGAAATGATAAGGTACGTATGGAGGAGCTCGGTTAATGTAGGTAGCTACCTAAGCGACTAGAATATCCTGGTATCTACATACGTTGACTGACTGGTATTAGATTCGGTGCTGATTATAGAGTTACTTACAAGTCGAAGAGCAGAAGGGGGTAGGGGAGGTCGCTTTTTTTTAAAAAAAAAAAGTTGTTTCTTTTCTTGAAGTTGATGGAGATTTAAGACTGGTTACTATATTTGGGTTTTGGTATTATGGTAGGATTAGAAGTGAAGTGTAGATTTTGGTAGATGTTGGTAGTTAGGGTTAGTTAGGATTAGTGAGGGGTAGGGAGGGGGATAGGGAAATGGATAGGGAAATGGATAGGGTAAGTGGATAATAGGTTGAGATGTTAGATGTAGGGACTTTGATAGTCTTTGCTCTATTGAAGTTTATTACACCGTTAAATGGGGACGGAGATGGAGATTGAGAGAGGCGAAAGAACGCGAGAAATTCAGTATGGAAGATGGAGTTGAGGTTCTGGAGATGTGTGGATTTGTTATGGGATGAATATAAGTACTTACCAGGTGGAGAGAAGATCGAAGGGTTTTGGTGGCATTATAAGGGATATTAGAGGTTTATGCAAACTTTTGGGAGTTTGGATTTAGGTTGCTAGTATTACCATGCTAGTTGCTTTTCGAGATGTTATTTTTAATAGTTGGGTGCTGAAATGTAGGATATGGAGTTGGTGGAAGTTTGAGTTACTTAGTGGATTTGAGTCACCTTCTTAATTTAGGCAATCTACTTGATTTGAGTAACTTGATGTGTAAGAGATGAACTCAAGTAAGATTAAGTAATTTGATTTTAGTAACCCACTTTAATTCACGTATTTGATTTAAAGTTCGTGATGGTCATACTGTAACAATTGGATACTTCCTTTGTATCAAGCGAGGCAAATGTAAATAAAAGCCTCATACACTGCCACCAAGTACACCTTTTATGCTTTCCCTGAACTCCATTACGCTCTTGAAAACATCCGTTCTTTCTATTCTCCAGGCGCCGGTGTGCCAGCTCCACTTCCGGGTGTCTCTACTCCGCTACCATTTATTCTTTGCTTCTTCTTCTTCTTGCGAGGCACTACTGCTGGTTTGGACCCGTAGTCACCTAGTTGAAGATGTGTCGAGCAGGTTAGGCAAATCGCTCCTTCCGGAGGGGAGCAGAAGACTATTTTGTGTGTTAGTATTTTGTTGCCTTTGGCAAGGGTTAAGAAACAGGCAGGAGAGAAGGACGAGTACGTACTGCTCAAGCAAATACTGCAGACAAACCCAACATCCACCACCTTCCTATGGCAAAAGCAGGCCGCTCTAAAATCGACCACTTCCTGTGTTGGAGCCACCAAATGCGCCCTGCTTATCTGATCCGGCAGAAAGGCCATCATAAGATATTGCAGGAAGCCCTGCGGGTTGCGCACTTGCATGTATATGCCCTTGGTCGTATCTGATGCTTGCTGAAGAAAGACAGTATCTCCTGCTAGTTTTAGAATATCAATCGGTATCCGGAGACGCTGAGCTGCGAATGTTGTATTCATTATAGGAATGTACTGGTGTGCAAGGTCTCCCGATACAGAGATGACGAGGATGCGACTTTGCAGACCGATTGGCGTCGCGTTTGAGGAACTGATCTCGGTCGGCAGTGGCTGCGAGCCTGCATCCGTATCAGAAAAGGCTGCTGTAGCTTTGTTGATGTAGGAGAGAGCTTGAGTGAGCGCTCCGGCCATTTGTGTAGTAGTTGTCGCCGAGATATCAGATTCTGTTGTTGTCCCAATCAGTTCCCTCAGAGAAGCAAGCAGGCTAGTCTCAATGACTGTAAAGGGCCGGTATTTATTTGCATCGTCTAGGGAAGAGTTGGCGTCGCTCATTTCCGTGTCGTCTCCTGCCGCCGTGGGTTTTGGAGGACGAGGATAGAGCCATACTGCGCGCTGGCTGTGGCTCGCGAGAACAGATACCTGGTTTGCAGGGTTAATCGCTAGGTGGGCGTTTATGAAGACGAGGATGTTGGCTATGGCTTTGGAGAGGGGGAGTGTGGAATTGAGGAGTGCCCAAGCATGTGGGTTCGTATCGAGGATGATTACGAGGAGGGAGGGTGTTGGGCCTGGCACGAAGCGTTAGCTACTGTTCAAGGAGAAACTGAAATGGAGCGGACCTTCTACTGCCTTATCATAGTGATCTGACCCATCCACCGCATTCATATTGACAGTGATGGTGGCATATGAGTAGCTTTGGGTAACTCACTTGATTTAAGTCACCGAGTTGATTTGGGTAACTGAGTTGTTTTGGGTAACTCACCTTCCTTCACCTTCACCTCCTTGCGAGAGAGAGAGAGAGAGAGCCTTGCAGAATCATGCTAATAGCCTGATCACGTGCTACAGCCTCGCCAAGTCAAAAATGACCCCACCTCCTCCCCTCCCTTCCTTTGTTTCTCTTTCATCATTTTCTATTCAGGTCAACATTCACAAGAAAGCATAGAATGCTACAAGATGTCGCGGCCAGACAAAAAGACAGACAATGCCGAACTTGATCCCAGTCTCCCAGCTACTCCAAATTCCATCTCTGTCCCAGATGCATCATCTCTCGAGGACCAGACTTTGCTCCTGATTGCTCGGCTCATGGAGGGCGGCCAAGAGGATGAAGACGAATGCAAGGATCTGAACACCCTCACCAGACTTTTGAGCGACGAGGAAAATAACAAGTCAACTGAGGACCACAAACCTCTTTTCGAACTCATCGATGCAGATGGCGTTGAGACTATTCTGGATTGCCTTGACATGAGACAGTCACCCACAGTGAGAGGTCACGCCACCTTGACCATATCAGCGTACCTTGAGGCCTCTGGTCAAAAGGGTGTTGACTTTCTCAAATCATTCTTCTCTTCTCGTGTCGTCAAAGGAACATACGATGATCTTATCCTCGCCTTTTCTGTCGCCGCTTGTTTATTCCCTGTCGTACCATCGGTTATCTCCAGTCTTTTCCTAAGCGACGGTTTTATTACTACCCTGGGACCTTTGATGAAGAGAAAATGGAAGAGCAAGAAGGTTGAGCTTTCCACGTTAGAGATGCTCAATGCCGCCTGTATGGATACTCCGTCTCGGGAAGCAATTCAGAAATATTGCACCGAATGGCTTGAGGATGTCGTCTCTGAGCCTCAGAGAGCCTTAGGAATGGACAATGTCCTATCTTCGTCACCAGGAGGTGTTACCATGGTCGAACCTGGTTCAGTACAACAGCGAATGCATTCTGAGCAAGTCAAGAATCTCGCTGCTGTTATTTTGGCCAAACTTCAGGTCGGTGAACCCCATTTCTGTCTCCACTTTCTGAGTCGACAAAGACCCAATTTGAGTTGCTCAACCTATCTCAAGTGAGAGGAATGCCTAGGAAATTCCCGGAAAATTCGAATCGAATGTCTCTTAATATCTGAAATCACATTATACTTCACGGTATGAACTATATTCGTTAAAAAACTGAAAAAGTACACTATTCACTTTCGGCATATTTCGACATTGAAGTTGAGCAATTAGTTTGAGTACTCACATTGGGCATGCGATGATGAGGTTTCCCAAATACTGTTATTTGTAAGCTTTCTAACTAACCTCAGGAATAAAGGCTGTCCCAGCCGCACCTAATGCCGCGTCCGAGGAGCGGATACAGCCAGCTTCGACTAGCATCGAGGATCTATCAGATCTATTCAAGAACATGCTGTCAACAAAAGCAGACCAAGAGCAATTCCATTCCATAGAAGGCCTTGCATATGCGTCAATTCGGCCAACAGTGAAAGAGAACCTTGGTACTTTTATCATTTTTAGGCCCAAGTGAAGATTTCGAATAGTGCTAATATGCCTTCTCTTGGTAGCTTCCGACTCGAAGTTCCTAGCCAAACTAATCAAAACGCTTGGGGAAGGTTAGTATTCTCTATTTCGAGTTGCACAAATAATCTTGGTGATTCTAAGCGATTCATGGAGTTGAATGCATGGCTTATCTTAACGCCCAACATATGTCGCAAGAAATAATACTGACACTGGAGTACTAGCTATGCCCAAATCACCGACAACGTATGGCGCTCTTACCATTCTTGTTAATCTCACAACTTATATGCCGACCTTGTCGGAGGAACATAAACGGATGGCCCAACTGAAGGCGTACGCGAATGCATCCAAAGACACTTTGAAACCCGATCCCCTCAACGACGACGAGCACGTTGCTAAGCGGTGCCAGGCCGTGTTCGAAGCAGGAATTATACCTGTACTCGTCACTCACAGTCAACGCGGATCAGCAGCTTCACTCGCCCAGGTCGTTTCTATCGTGTTCTCCTTGTCAAACAAAAACACTTCAAAAATAAGAGGTAAAATGGCTCAACAAGGAGGAGTCAAGCTTCTGTTACATGCCTATTCGCTTTTTCCTGAAGATAAGACTTCTGCACGCCGTACTACAGCACACGCTCTCGCCCGTATTCTCATTTCCACCAACCCGACTCATGTATTCGGTGGCACCAATCCATTATCTCTCTCCTCTGCTATCCGACCCTTGATAATGCTTCTATCCGACGACCCAACAGTCGAACAGCGCGATCTCCTTCCCGTCTTCGAATCTCTCCTTGCACTCACCAACCTCGCTTCAACCGACGATTCGGCCCGCAACCCCATCATCCGCATTGCTTGGTCACAGATAGAAGAGCTCCTTCTCTCAAACAACACCATGATAACGAGAGCTACTGTTGAACTCGTATGCAATCTAATGCAGTCGCCCGAGGGAGTCGCAAAGGTATGTCTTAAATTTTTTTTAACAGCCTTTTGTTCTACTAGCTATGTTCCATTGTTAGTAAGCCATAAACTTCGTCTCAGATGTTCAAGAATGAAGAGGCATGAAAGACGAAGTGTGGTTAGTGCCATGAGACGACATCAATTATGGTATGATTTAGTCCGAGACATTCAATCCAACTTGATCATTGAAGCTTGGCCATTCTGAAGCATGCTTTTTGGCCTTTGACTTCAGCTAATAAAGCCTACATCTCTTACGAGAACGAATGGTTGCGAGTCTTCCTTCAATCATGCTCGGGTCTCGATGATCAAATTTTGATTGATTGACTTAGAATGAGTGTATAACCAATGATGGCAGCAGCAATTCCCTCCTTAGTGGAAAGGAAAACGGACAAAGTTAACTTCATGATACACAACAATTTGCATACTTAGTCAAGCCTGCGCAAGCTTACCAGCTCTTCAGTCATATTTTCCTCGCCAGATACTGACTCTTCTTCATAGTTTGCGGACGGTGGTAGGCAGGCAAGCCAGAGAATGCACATCTTGCTAGCCTTGGCAGATCACGAGGACTTGGCAACAAGGCGAGCAGCAGGCGGAGCACTGGCCAGTTTGACCGAATGGGATACAGCGGTAAGCGCCATATTAGAGCGTGAACGAGGTGTGAGTATCCTCCTCGGCTTATGCAAGGATGAATCCGAAGAACTGCGGCACAGAGGCGCCGTCTGTATCCTGAACATCATGACTGCACCTGGCAAAGTCGGGGATTGGGGTGTACAGAAAGTGAAGGCAGAAGATGGAGTTGAGGCTTTGAAGGAGTGTTTGAAGAAGAGCCGAAGTCAAGAGGTTCTAGAGATTACGGTTGAGGCTCTGAAGATGCTGCTTGAAGGAAGTAAGGAGGGGGATGTGAAGGCTATTGAACAGTAGTATAGTCTACAAAGAAGGAAATAAATGTTTGTATATTGAATCCACTTAGACCTAGTTCTTTTCACGAATGTATGTCTAATTCTACACGACAATGGACACACAAATAGGCCTTTGGTAGTTAAGTCAACCTTCACTACTTTTGCAGAATCGATCTTGTACATATTCAGTTAAGGTTGCACACTAGTGCAATTGGGCTTTAGAGGTTTATATAGTTAAAAACTATATTTTTCTTTCCACTAGATAGTTATCTATAGATGCAAGTTTTTCGATTTCCTGAGCCATTGCGGGTATGACAAAGTATAGCGTTATGATTCTTGCTTTAATAAACTCTCTATCTAGAAGCTTAACTAGTGATACTATTGAATGGCAAGGTTATTGGGAGCAACATATAGTCGCAATGTGGTGTTGTATTCTATGTAGAACTAGTGTGTGGAAATTGGCCTTCTTATAGTGGCGGTTATGACTATTCCTATTTAATTCAGCAGCCAATCGTGGGCCAGAAGTTCTATATGGACATCTCGTTCTTTCGCTAGTATTATGACCTCGAAGCTCTTCTAGCTATCGTCTTTTCGGATTTAGTTAAAAGTAAAGACGGTAGAGCTACTAAATTAAGGCTACATATGCGCACAAAAGTTTTCCTACTAATTCTCTGGTGCAGAAGATTTAAGGTCGCTAAAAAAGCCGTTCATAACTTGGTAGCGCTATTTTCCAAAGCCAGTCCGTTCTACTAGCGCTGTCTAGTAGGCAATATAGAGAAAGACTCAGAAAGTTTTATTTAAACACACAGTCCTGTGCCTTAGAATTAAATTATTTGTATATTTCAAACACATAACAGCCCAAAGGATTGCTCTAGTTTTTACAACCTCCAACACTTCTCACTGGCTCGATTTTACACAATGTTTTCCAAGTCACTACGATCC
This sequence comes from Pezicula radicicola, assembly GCA_003008705.1. Lineage (NCBI taxonomy): Eukaryota > Fungi > Ascomycota > Leotiomycetes > Helotiales > Dermateaceae > Pezicula > Pezicula radicicola. The sequence continues at coordinate 35,215 of PDUO01000096.1, forward strand.
ACAGCTCTCCAACGCTTCAGAAAACAACCACTATGGCTACAGACCAACATATCACGAGGCCACACAGCTACTATTCTACCATCGGACGAGATACTAGAGGAAGAGATCATTCCAAACTACAATTCAAAAGCATTTTACCCAATGCATCCTGGTATGATACTTAACGACCGATATAAAGGAATAACTAAAGTTGGATGGGGAGCACATTCCACCGTCTGGTTAGCACGCGATAAGCAACGGTATAAGATCCTAACTCTCTCAAATATACTATTTTCTTTGTAAGTAAGGTAACTAACAGACATTTTACCAGATGGTCTTTTACTGAGCACAGTTACATAGCTTTAAAAATCAACAAATCACACGATTTCGTCAACGAAGAAATTTTAAACCACGAGAAGAATATTAATCAGAGATTAGTGACAAATCCTTCGCATCGTGGTTTCCCATTTGTTAGAGCCGCCGAGGACATTTTTGAGATGAAGGGTCCGGATGGTGCTACGCATTTATGTCAAGTTCATGAAATATTGCGCGAACCTCTTAGTATCTTTCAGCATAGATTTGACAATGAGTATAAGATCCCTGTACTACTCCTCAAAGTTTACTTGAAGTTATTATTGACTGGGCTCAAATATCTTCATTCGGAGTGTCATATCATTCATACAAGTCAGTTAGCTCTTAAACTTTCAAGATTTTAAATCTAAAATAATGACAAACTTACCTATCTAATCTCCATGCACATTTTATAGGTTTAAAAACAGACAATATCCTCGTCACATTCGAATCAGCATCGGTACTCTATGAGTATCTAGAACAACAAATCAAAACCCCCATGCCTCGAAAATTCAAAGACGGTCAAACAATCTACCTCTCACACAACAACTTCGGAAGACTTCGTCCTGGTGCTCTCTGGCCTCAGATAATAGATTTCGGCTGTGCAGAGATAGTAGACAAGCTTGAACCGGATGAAAATATAATTCGACGTCGCCCGATCCAACAAGCTGATTATACAGCCCCAGAAGTCATGTTGGGAACAGGTTGGTCATACAGTGCAGATATTTGGAATCTAGGAATTATGGTATGTTTTGTCTTTCTCTACAAAATAAAACCTCCCACCCCACCCTTTTTTTCATTTTATCCCATTTTATGAGGGAAACCACAGTTACCTATCTAGGTATTTATCTACGTTTTCTAACAAGGAAATACAGCTCTGGGAATTATTAGAAGGCCGAAGATTATTTCAAACCCTTTATTCCAAAAAAAGATGAACATAACGCTACAGAACACATGGCTGAAATGATAGCTCTACTCGGTCCCCCACCAAAAGAGCTTCTTGAAAAAGAACGACACCTGCGAGATATTGAGTGGAGCCCTGCGATATCTAATCGAGCTGGTAGACTTTGTAAAACGTCATGTGAAATGTATGGTGGGCCTTTCTTTGACTCAAATGGTATGTTTTACCCTAGCCTTAAAACTATCTAGATATGCTTCAAAGTACAATCAAAATTACCTTACAAGTCTTCCCAAGATAGCACATTATACTAATACAAAAAGCAGGCGATTTTATCTTCAAAGATCTGATTCCACACAATGTTAGCTTAGAGAAATATGTCACTACTCTTGAAGGGGAGGAGAAGAGACTCTTTCTTCTGTTTGTAAGGAAGATGCTTAGATGGTCGCCAGATGAAAGACAAAATGCCACGGAGCTTCTTGAGGATCCGTGGCTAAATTCAATTTCTGACGAATGAACATGAATTTGTTTATCAACAGGGTGGTGTGTAGTTGAAATCAAGGAAAGATCTATCTTTGTAACTAGCAATAGGATTTAAATATCCCATTACATCATTTGCGTCAGCTACTTTCACAGCTGTTTTTTTTGTACTAGGAATGAAAGCTAATTGAAGCACTTCTTCCGCCAACTAGCCTCAACCTCAATTCCCGAAACAGAGCGACAAGGGCCACTAGTTTCTTGTAGTAAATTAAATGCCTAGTTGCATAGACCAGATAGTTGCAAGAGACCAGAGATAATTCTCTAGACAAAGAATGGCAAGATTCGTATTTCGAGCCGGAGAAGTAGAGCCAGTAAATTGTCATTGTCTAGAAGAGCTGAAGTTATTCTATGAAGTTAACTGTAGAACTCTTTTAGTTCTTCATAAGAAAAGAATATCAAGTATCGTCGAGAGGTGATCTCAGATTTTTGATTTCCCAAACTCTCTTGGAACCCACAAGTTATGCTGCCGGTACAGTTGCATATCAAACTGTACTGTACAGTAGTTTATAAGTCAGTTCTTGTTAAAGAATACAGGAAGTTATCCCTTGTATGGCCCTGCGGCTAGGGGTTCGTGCACAAATACTGTGCGATAGTACTGTAAATTGCTAGGCAGAACGGTAGGCGATCTACTGTAGAAGTCGCTTACCGTACAGTGGCTCGTCATAGAAATTGGAGTTGGGACACCAAAGTACTGAAATACCTTGAGTAACTCACATGAGTTAAGCAACTGCCTTGTTAGAGTAATTTAGGTACTTTGAGGGATTCTTTTCATGTAAGTAACTCGCCTATAGAGTCTTTTGGTATTCCTCGATTTCACTTGTTTAATGTTCTAATTCTAGTTTCCTCAGCAGAGCCTCGTCGGAAAATCTGCTTGGGACTCGTCACGGCTCACCAAAAAGTTGCGCAAATTTCCTTCTTTCTTTTTTATTGGTGAGATTTCTTTTAAGTAAAAGACCATATGCTCCTATGTGGCTGTTGTTGTTTTAGGTTCACTATATAGTTACCTAAGTAAGTCTGTTACTCAAATCAAGTGGGTTACTTAAAGCAGGTTGAGCCAAATCAAGTACATTACTTAAGTAAAAGACCTTATACCCCTGTGTAACTATTGTTTTAGACTATTAAATATGCTATATACTCACATCACAGTGATTGGTAGCATGCAGAGTTTATTTTAATTTCTATGAGAAATTTTCTATAAGATGGTGTAGAGAAGAATATATATGTGTATAAAGTACATTAGCGCTATAAATACAAAAGAGGTTTTAGTTGTCCCATTTGTAGGCTCTTTATACAGAATAATTTAGCAACTTTGAAACCCTAAGACGTTTAACCATAGCAAACTCAATAGGTATAAACTAGGTAGGTACCTAGGAATAGAAAGGCAGTGAAGTGAAATTTGTCCTATTGTCAGTACGTCTAAGTTATTTATTCCAAGTATAGTACTACTTCACTGAATTTTCTTAAAGCTGCCAACCCATTTGATTTGGATACTGCTACTTAGGTAGTTCGAATAGCTAATATCTCACTGTGTCACATTACCAATCTATTTAAAACTCTAACCTACGACAGCAACGACAGTCTATCTCACAAGCCCCGAGAATCCAACACGATTGGGTCTTCCATTGTTCCATAGCACAACATAGAGAACCAACAAGAAGAATTCCCATATCATGTGCATACTATGTACCTACCCGTCTAGATATCTAGCGCCGTCCCAGGTTCCAAAATTGAGTGTGGTAACACGCGGAATGATGCAGATTGTGTGTAACCAACCAACACTGTATCGACGACGCAAGACCGCAACATGAACGTCTGACCCTCGAAGAATAAAATATCCCTATCTATACTTGAAAATTCGAGGTTTAATGATTTAATTTGAGTTACTGAGTCTAAGAAGTAAACCAGCTGGCAGATCTACCGAGTGCCGAAGCCTAGAGTGAGGCGGAAGAGCAAGAGGAATGTAAAAGGGCTACTAGCGCCACTCGTGACTCGATCTCGGAGTCAATTTCCTCCTTCCACAACAATAACCACCACAACAAAACCTATCAAGTCTTCAGACTTGGTTTTCCTTCTCCTACAAACACCTCCCCACCAACAACTTCGCCATCTGCAATTGCAATCATGGCAATACTCCAAGCCCTCTCTTTCATCCTAATCTCCCTCTTCACGAACGCTGTATTCTTCCCTGGTTTCAATCAGGTCCTCCTCCCCAATGGCCTCGCCACTATCAACGAGAACCCTACGGCCTCCATCCTCCTGGGCATCATTCTCTGCGCCATTTTGAAGTACTACCAGTCCAAGATGCGGTTTGCACGTCTTCTCCACATCAAGATGAAGTATGGCTTTGACAGCGCTGATCCCACTACCTATGAGCGGATGACCGTTGAGCAAGCCCAAGAAATTGAGCGCAACCTCGCTGAGTGGGAGTTCCCTCGTCTCTTTCAGTTTGCGTGGATCTCCGATTTTCTGCGTGTGAGTACTATCCCTCCCATCAGACGACCTTCTTCAATTTCCTTTGATTGATATCCGCGGGTTTGCCGTATGGGTCAATAAGAGTGATGCTGACCACAGATAGACGTCAACTGACCCGGGCGTCTCTCGAGCTATTGTTCACTCTGGTCACTTCTTGGATCCAAACCCATTGATCTCGCACCGTAGACAGCAAGATACCATCCACCTTATGACTGCAATTGCCGCCTACCCGGTCAAGAGTCGATTCCATAGTTTAGCAATCGCACGCATTAATGAGCACGTAAGTACAGCTTTCCCTCATTCTCCAAACTTCTCTTAACAGTGGGGCGGAGCGTTCCGAGCGGGTGCTTGCATACACTTTTATCTAGCTGCCTGGCACCTTTGACGCAAACAACCGGAGAAGCGCATAGATCTCATATTCTCCAAAACTTCTAGAATGATAGCTAACGGCTACCAGCACCATCGTTATGGTACCAAGATTAACAGTGATGATGTCCTATACCTTGTTATCCACTTTGGTCTAGCTCCTATCTCTTGGATTCAACGCTTCGGCTATCGACAGCTTGAGGAATTTGAAATGCATGCTCTGTAAGTCCTCTGTCTGAAAACTTCCAGAGATGTCGCTGACTTCAACGACAGCTGGGTTCTCTGGCGTGAGCTTGGTTGCCGTATGGGCGTAAAGTATATTCCCGAGACACTTGAACAGGCCCTTGAATGGCGCAAGGTACATCCCCATCCATTTCTAAGCCCAGAAAGACAAATTCAGCTAATATATGACAGCAATTTGAAACTCATTGGCGCTGGCCAGAGAAGGCAAATCAGGATATGGCCATGGGATTGCTTAATCAAATTATCTACCCCATTCCCAGCATTCTCCACCCGCTTGCCAGGAAGGTTGTTGCTTCCATCATGGATTACGATATTGTTTACTACAATATGCTTGAACATCTTGGTCCTTCTTCGATGCTGCGAAGTGTTATCTTTGATCTCTTCACTCTCTGCGGTTGGATGATTCGCCATTTCGGAATGCCCCGAACCAGGCCCTACCAACGTTCCCCTGAGAAGGCCAATGCCGAGACTGTAAGTCGCTAGCGGTAGTGATGTATCGTTTTCTGAAACTGATCTAGAATAGGGACTGATAAACTTCGATTATACGCCTTATGAGACCACCCCATTCTATATTGCACCAAGCAAGTGGAATCTCTACGGCCCAGGTGCAATGCTCCGTCGCCTTCGTGGTATCCCTCTTCCCAACAGCCAATTTTTCGGTAATGGTATCGCATTCGAGTCAATGGGCGCCCCTTACAAGAACCTTGCAACCCAATCCGCCGTTGAGGAAAAAGTTCGTCGCCAAGCCAAGATCCTCGAAGCAGCACCCTATGGATATCGCCCTGATGTCGGATTTCAAGCAACTCGGCTATTGGGCCCGGTTGAAGGCCATTCATATGGCTTCTTGAGATACTCGTTCGATAAGTCCACCAAGTACTCTGCTGCTGGTCCTCATCGATTCGACAAGGAGTTCGAGCGTCGTGGTCCTGCCTATTCTGGACTAGATGAAATTACCACTCCCGATGATGTTGAAGTTACTCACGGTGATATTTAGATTGTTACTGATCGCAACTGAGGTATTTTGGTCTTGCTGTCTTTGCGGAGGGCTTCTCTTTCTTTGCGTGTATTTTGATGAAGTGGGATTTGGAAACGTGGAACTTGCTTGATGAGGTACTCTCGATGACTCGAAATCAGGCCATTCTTCTTTTTTCTCTTTTCTGAGCACTAGCTCTGATGTATCTACAGTTTTCGTGTAGTGGAATGACAAACAAAGTCTCTCGATAGTAATAGTTCAGGGCATATTATTGAGGAGTTCTGATACGTGACACATGCGGTTCCCCTTTGGCGGCCTGTTCGGTATCCAAATGAACTGAGTTACCCAAAACCAAGTGAGTTATCCAAATCAACTAAGTTACTCACGTCTTAAAACAAGTGGGGGATCCGTTCGTCAGTCAGTCAGTCAGTCGCATGAAAGACTCTTTTGAAAGGGCCTTTTTTTTGAATGCAGGACAGACCCTCTGATATATGGATCCGAGGACTGATTTCTGTGATGACGACCATGGCGACCACATGGCAAAACATGAGATGCATGCGTTGCAGGGAGGCAGACTGCATGTTTTGACTTTCGCATTGCCATCAAGGTCTCCAGATATCACCCCAGGAACCCATAAAGGTGGTGTGATGGCATTGTATAAAGACGGCGGTCAGGTCCAGTCACTCCATCATACTGACAGCTGCCGTCAAATTTTGCTCGCCAAATGGAACGACAGACATGAAGTCAGGATATCCTTTTCGCTTCGCGGCCCTACTTTGATCCATATATTCTATGCTCGAGCATCCTCAATCGGCCCGCTGCCCTAACGATACCCTCTCTGGCGTCTGACCCAAATTTTGGTGCCTGTCCTGTGTGTCTTTTCCGAAAAGAACATCCCACTTTCTGGCGCCTCAGGGCAAAAGTGTGTGTGTCACTGTGTCACCCAAAATTCGGCGACGAGGAAAGCACCGAGTACCTAGTCCGCAACGCTGCATAAGAAGTGGCGTGAGTTGTCAACAGCTGATCCTTACTCACCATGTGCATAACTGGAATGCAACGACCGCGTTCGCCCGAAAGCCGCCTTACTCGTTGTCGTCGTAGCAGGAGTGCTTGCGAGTGTGCAAGTTAATGAGAAGCTGAAGCTCCTGCAATCCGTCAAACGGTTCGGATCAAAGGTACAACGCGGAATGGCTGTAGATATATTTTGGGGCCCCGCCCTGAGCTAGGTAGACTGAGTTCAACCACTTGGGATTTCCCCGCAATATGCTGTCCCCATGAAGGCTTGGATGCATTCTGAGGCGTTGTTTCACGTCTAGCGCCATGTGCACGACTCGTTATTATCACGGGATGCCCTATATGGAATGGAGATGCGGAGGTTTGGGCGGAATTGCTCCATTGGATAGGTACTGCATGCAGAACCAGGCTGACTAGCAAATCTCCAAAAAATAATAATAATAATAGATACAGTATTATAACAATTCTGCGCTCACGACAGGATGCCATACGGTTGTTAGTTACGGGAAGCTCCACCAATACCGTACAGTAGTAAATCGGAGGAAGGCGAAGGTACGAAGGAAGATCCAACTTTCAAGGGTTCATTTTAGTGGGCTATCAAGAACATACAATCACGCCACTGCTCGACGCCGTCATCGCAACTGTTGGGACACTATCCACAATAGTTTCCAGATACCGCAATACCGCAATACCGCAGAGGCTCCAGACTTCCTTGGCCCATGCTTCAGTCCACGTATCCATTGACTTCCAAGGCCAACTCAATGCTGCACTTCGCCTTGGTCCGCCGTTCAGCCGGTACCTCTCGTGCCTCTCTGTATCCAGCCCTCTCGTACGGATCCACTCCTCAACCAACGAGCGGTTGTCCGGATTCGAAGATCAAGGATCAGAGGAGATACGCTGATGGCCAGGGAGCAGGGCAACAAGCCATTGATGGTCCTCCCAAGCTTTGACCAGCAGGTGGGGTTACATCTTAGCTGGAGGCGTTATGCAGTCTCCTGTCATAACAGTCGCATGTTTGCGCAAGCTTAAAGAGTTACATGCCTATGAGGTAACCAGCTCAGAGGTATAAGGACTGCGTCTTTCTTCATCGTCATGGTTTCTCTCATCATTCAACGCAGTTCAAGATCAATATTCACCCGCACTCAACATCTCAAAGCAGCTTCCAGCTTCGCACACAGATACACTTTCCAATACACTTTCAAACCAATACCTACTCAATTCCGAAAAATGTCATCAGACAGACAAGTCCCAGACATCCCAACCGAGCAATGGGCGCAGGTGCTTGAGAAGACCGGAGAGCGTGAGTAAAATCCTGCATATCAAGTCAATTGACTCTCAACTGATTCCTCGTTCTTCAGCGCTCGTCTACAAGAAGATTCCCGTTGCAAAGCCTGGCCCAGACGAAATCCTCATCAACATCAAGTACTCCGGTGTCTGCCACACCGATCTACACGCCGTCAACGGTGACTGGCCATTGGCCACCAAGCTCCCACTTGTAGGAGGACACGAAGGAGCCGGTGTAGTTGTTGCTCTCGGTGAGCTCGTCAAGGACATCAAGCTTGGTGACTACGCTGGTGTAAAATGGATCAATGGCACCTGTCTTCAGTGTGGTTTCTGCCAGCAGGCAGACGAGCCACTTTGTGCTGATGCCCTACTTTCCGGCTACACTGTTGATGGAACCTTCCAACAATATTGTATTGCCAAGGCTGCACACGTTGCACGGATACCAAAGGAGTGTGACCTTGAGGCCATCGCGCCCGTTCTCTGCGCCGGTATCACCGTTTACAAGGGACTTAAGGAGTCAGGAATCCGACCTGGACAGAGTGTAGCAATTGTCGGTGCTGGTGGTGGATTGGGATCTCTCGCTTGCCAGTATGCTAAGGCCATGGGTTTCGAGATCATTGCCATTGATGGGGGAGAAGAGAAGAAAGCATTGACAGCTAAGCTCGGTGCTGAGCACTACGTCGATTTCATGACCAGCAAAAACCTTGTCAACGACGTCAAGGCCGCCACATCCGATGGACTCGGCCCCCATGCCGTCATCCTCGTTGCCGCTAACGAGAAGCCCTTCCAGCAAGCAGCTGAGTACGTCCGACCTCGCGGTACCGTCGTCATGATGGGTCTTCCAGCCGGCGCATACATGAAGGCGCCTGTCTTCGAGTCCGTTGTCAAGATGATCACCATCAAGGGTTCCTACGTCGGAAACAGACGCGATTCGGCCGAGGCGATCGAGTTCTTCCGTCGTGGTCTCATCAAGGCTCCTTACAAGAGCATTGGTCTTTCCAAGCTTCAAGAGGTGTACGATATGATGCAGAAGGGACTAATTGCTGGACGCTACGTTGTTGATACCTCCAAGTAAAATTGGATAGGATAATATGGGACTATGGTTTGGTTGGCGATTTGATGGTTTATGCACGCACGGGTCATTTTTTTTTACTTGTTTTTTTACTTTGGGGACGAAAAATGAATGAACGGCGGAATTGTACATAGCAAAGTGAAGGTAAAAAAAAAGAAATACTTCAACATCTTATCTTATCTATAATGAGTGAGCAACCACCAGGATGACATGCACGCATCTGCTCCTCCACATTACCACATTCCCACATCCACCTCTCGGGACCTCACATCAGTTCAGATGTGGTCTCATTATTTCCAACCATCGGGTACCGGTACCGTACAGTTCGGTACCGTACTGTACCTAAATTTATTGATGGGGGATGAGCTAAAGGGGAGAGTCTAGAGCGGTACAGTACGGTACCGGTAGGTGGTCCAAAAAATCATTGGAATGAATCCGATGAACCGAACGGTGGAACCCTACGAAACAACCTTTTCTCGAGTTCTCACTCCATCCGAATAAAAATTATATCTCACCGCTTTTCTTTCTGCCATGCAAAATACTGTTCTAGAACTTTTTATAGGTGAATACGAGTGTTCGGAAGCAAAGGCGGTGAGATTTATCCTTACGACCTACAGTAGACTTTAACCCTAAGCGACCGAGCCGACTCCTCGGGTCGCCCTCCTCCACTTCCGACGAAGGTGGACGTACCTTTCGGGTACTGAGTACAACGATGTACTGTGTATTGTGTATATCTCCTCACCTTTTTTTGAGATTTAATTGGTTTTTGGAGATTTAGATGTGTGTTTTGTTGCATATCGTTTTTTCGGCCCCTCTGGAGATGGGACTGGGATGTTAAGGGTACGAACGGAATGTAGAGTGGACATATGTACCTGTTCGGGTACAACGTTGTACTCTGTGTATATCTGCTCATTTTTGGAAAAATAAAATAAAATTTTAAACTAGTACTAGGGCTTTAGTGAGGTTTGATGGGATGGTGGGTTTTGTTGCATGTCGTTGTTTTTTCGGCCCCACGTGGAGGAGGTTGTGGTATGGTGGTATGGTGGTATGGTGTTATGGTGCTATGGTATGATGGGAGGGGGATGATGTGGTGAGGTTTTGGGGGTTGGTGGTTGGTGGTGAGTGGTGAGTGGGAAGGAGTGAGGGAAGTTTGTTGGAAATAGGAGATACTAGGTGCGATGCTGGAGATGACTAAGGGGGTTGTGATGGTGAGATTGTGGGATGAGTAAGTAGGTATGTAGGAAGAGAAGGGAAGGAGGTTTAGTATACAGAAGGTAGAAGCGTGGAAGTGGGTTTGGAGTTCAGTTCTAGGGTTTACTGTGTACAGTACAAGGTATCCATTGCTGGATTTATGGATCTGGTTTCTACTAATTTGTTGTATAAGGGATTGGTATGGATTGGACTTGCTTGCAGACTTGAGCTTTCCTAGGAGAAGGACGAGGTGGTAGAAGCTACTGATAGACTAGTATGATTTCCTACCCTTCTACCCTTCTACCCTTCACCGCGTAAAGTAGCTCGCTAGGGGCCTACTCCGTCTATGGCTTCCTTCTAGGGTGGTAGGAGTCGTGGACGGTGGTAGATGTGACTTTCACGATTTTCCACCCTTCCACTGCGCAGAGCAAAGCAACTTGCTCGGCATCCACTCTTTGTTTGGCTGCTAACCAGGTGATAGGAGTCGTAGGTAGCAGCAGATGTGACTCTAGGGACATACAAGACAAGTCGAGGTTGGTGGTATATTGAACAGTGTAGGTTGTACAAATATAATACACCCAAATTCAGCAGTTTCCGCTCCAAATAACGCCTTCCCATGCTTCCAATGCCCTCTGTCTCAACCTCAATATATCGACCAGCCTACTTGTTCTTCGACTGCTTGTACGTGAAGCGCTTTCTCGTTCTACATAAACCGTCAGCATTCCATCCATTCCAAAAGCACAATCACCCCCTCCCCCTTCCAAAACTCATCTCTAAATCTCCAACCATCTCACAGCTCAATCCCAAACCATTTCAACTTCGCGAAGTCATCATCTCTCAACACTCCTCCATTCATCGCCCGAACCAAGACCAAAATGAGAAAAATAAAGCACTCACGCAGCAAACTCCCCCAACTTATGCCCCACCATATCCTCAGTTATAATCACATCGTCATATTTCTTCCCATTGTGAACCTGAAATTTCAAACCGACGAAATTGGGTAGTATCGTTGCGGAGCGTGCTTGTGTTTTGATGGGTGTTTGTTTCTCGCCCGGTGCTACGCGGACGATTGGGAGTCTGTTTTGGTGCGGTTAGGTATGGATTTGAGGATGTATTTCATGGTAGCTGAGAGAGCCGTAGCACTGTTGGAGGGCGTGAGTGGAATGGAGTAGAGAGGAGGCTTACGGGACGATGTTTGGTCCTATGTGAGGTGTTAGCTTTGCGCTTTTGAAGCTTAGGGCTGCGGATTGAGATATGGATTGTGATGGGAATTGCGAGACAATTGGGAGAGATTTCCAGAAACATACCTTTCCAAACTGAACGAGTGAGTAATGCGCGTGTAGGGAACATAGCGACAGAGCTTCAGCAAGCAGATAAAGCTGATGTTGATAATGAGGCTACTTACTTACCAAATTGTTCCTCCGCGCTCGAGTGAATTTCCTCGAAATTGACAGGGATATTTTCGCGCTAGTAAAGTGCTAGTGTGACTTCGCGTCTCCCCAAATCGATAGGCAACTAAAACCACTCCACGAAACTTCTTACGACGCGATAACTTATGATTTCATGAACGGAGACGACTTGAAGACGCGTTATTTTGGTATTTGGGATCTGCCGAGTTCAGGGACTTGGTGTTAGGTGCCAAGGACATTTGGAGTGTGGATTGTGGTACGAAGGTGTGGTGAGGGGAAGCTTCTGGAGAGTAAAGGGAAGGAAGAGATCGAGATCGAGATGCCGGCTTTTACTGGTACGTTTCTGCATCGCCCTTTCCCTGCGCTGGGATATCCACATCTACTGGGTAACTCAAATCAACTGGGTAACTTACTTGATCTGGGCTACTCATATATCCTGGGCCTCAACCGATGCTGACTCCTCCACAGCTGCAGATACCATTCGTATCCTCGTGGCCACCGACAGCCATGTGGGGTATGAAGAGCGCGATCCTATTCGGAAAGATGACAGCTGGAAGAGCTTCGAGGAGGTAATGATACTAGCGCGGGAACAAGACGTCGATATGGTGCTTCTGGCCGGCGACCTCTTTCACGACAATAAGCCTTCGCGGAAATCGATGTTCCAGGTAATGCGAGCTCTGCGGATGAACTGCCTCGGCGAGAAACCTTGCGAGCTTGAAATGCTCAGCGATGCGAATGAAGTTTTTGAAGGCGCTTTCAACCATGTCAACTATGAAGATCCGGATATCAATGTTGCGATTCCCGTATTCTCGATTCATGGTAATCATGATGATCCTACAGGCGATGGACATTACTGTTCTCTAGATCTCTTGCAGTGTTCCGGACTACTCAACTACTTTGGAAGGACACCAGAGTCGGATAATATTCAAGTCAAGCCGGTACTACTGCAGAAAGGACAGACAAAGCTTGCGCTGTATGGTTTGAGTAATGTGAGAGACGAGAGACTGTTCCGAACATTCAGAGATGGCAAAGTCAAATTCTTCAGGCCGGGTACACAACAGAAGGATTGGTTCAACTTAATGGCTGTCCACCAAAACCATCACGCACATAACGAAACTGGATACCTGCCCGAGAACTTCCTACCTGAGTTTTTAGATCTGGTTGTATGGGGTCACGAGCACGAATGCATAATTGACCCCCGCTACAACCCCGAAATGCTCTTCCACGTTATGCAACCAGGGTCTTCTGTTGCAACTTCTTTGGTGCCGGGAGAAGCCGTCGCAAAGCATGTTGCCATTGTTAACGTCACGGGCCGAGATTTCAAGGTTGAGAAGCATCGTCTAAAGACCGTTCGCCCTTTCATTACAAAGGAGATTGTTCTACAAAACGAGAAGCGATTCAAGAGCCTTGCAAGACTAAAGGACAATCGCCAGCAGGTCACAATGGAATTGAAGAGAGTGGTGGACGACCTTATTGAAGAAGCGATGTCTGAATGGCTCGCGATTCAAGATGAGGAAGTCGAACCTGAAAAGATCCCGTTGCCGTTGGTGAGGTTGAAGGTCGAATATACTCCCCCGGAAGGTGGCCAATTTGACTGCGAGAACCCTCAGCGCTTTTCCAATAGATTCGTAAATAGAGTAGCGAACGTCAACGATGTAGTTGTGTTTTATAGAAAGAAGGCGACAGCAAGTAAGTTTCCCCATATACTAAGAGGCCAAGATGCTGACCCTTGGTAGGAAAATCGAAAGATGAGAATGACATGCCTGATGAAGCCGTGTTGGCTGCAATGAATGTTGATACCGTGAGAATCGACAAACTTGTCAAGGAGTTCTTGGAGGCGCAATCACTCAAGGTCTTACCACAAGCACCCTTCGGTGATGCTGTCAGTCAGTTTGTCGACAAGGACGACAAACATGCTGTGGAAGCATTCGTTGACTCCAGTCTAAAGGACCAACTGCAATCTATGCTCAACCTCGAAGATGTCGACGAAGAAGATCTCGACAATGTCATGATGCGCCAGAAAGCAAAAATGGAAGAAGCTTTTGCAAACGGAACTCTGAAGAGAGCTACAAAGCCAAAGACTCATCCTAAACCGGTTAATTGGGATTCAGATATGGATGGAGCTTGGGAAGATCAACCAGCTGCCATTATACGCGATGAAGACGGCGCAGATGATACTCCAGTGGCAAGACGAGACCGTAATGCAGCTTCCAGAGACAGTGATAACGAGTCCATGGTGTCCGTTGCTCCAGCCAAGAAAGCACCCGCTAAACGCGCACCAGCTAAGCGAGCAGCACCAAAACCTAAAGCTGTACCAGCCCCAAAGAAGGCAGCTCCCGCACGAGGACGCAAGAAGGCCGCCGCAGTCTTTGAAGAGAGTGATGATCAAGACAATGATGATGATGTCCTCATGCTTGATGATCCCCCACCACAGCCCAAAGCTCAGCCGAAGAGAGCTGCAGCTACTCGGAGTACGGCATCGAGAAGTACGGGACGACAGAGCCAGCTGAATTTTAGTCAGCAACCCAAGACACAGACTCAGATAGAGCTGAGTGATGACGCTATTTCGGATGATGATGATGATGCCTTTGAACCTATGACACAGAAGAGTTCTGGTAGGAGAAGATAAGGTGAACTGGACTGGATGATAGGTGGATAATGATTTTTGATGGCGTTTTGCCGAAAAGTGCTCTTGCTGGGGTTTGCTATGCCGCGTAGAGCGGTCATATTGCTATGAATAATGAGCAACTGTGTGTGTTAATATCACTAGGCAGGGGGGATTTTATGGAGTACAGGCTTGCTACCCAAATAGCTTGAGCACGAATTTGATTCTAGCAAATCAAATCACTTAACTTCAGAGGAACCCACTTGGTTTGAGTAACCCACTTGGTTTGAATAACTGACTTAATCTGAGTAACTGCCTTATTTGAGTAACTCACTTATTCAAGTAACTCACCCCAATGGTTGACCATATTTACTCTGTTCAAGGCCTAATTATACGAACGTAAGTTGATTACAGAGTGCGGCCACATAAAAATGTTACTCAAGCTACATAAGTTACTTAAGCGTATTAACGAACAATACCAACTTTTCGTTTCTACTTTTCACTAGCTAAAAATAACCCCCAGACATTCGAGAATATGGTCCATGCTGTGTCCTTGCGCACTTATTCCAAGTTTCTAAGGCATGAAACTTTCAAAGGATCATTCGAATACGTATTGTCGTCAGACAAAAGTGTCACTGTTCCATCCGTAGGCCTGGTTCAAACATCCTCCAAGTTATTCTTCGTTGGCTTTGCTCGAGTTGTTTCCAATCAGGCTTTTACATCACTTGGGTTAACTAGAAAATCATATTCTAGGCCTAGCCAAACTGAGTATCGGCCTCATTTTTCAAGCTCTTCGAGATATTTATCGTAGTAGTAGTCTCTTAACGTAGTCTCCCGACATGGTTGGAATTTCCTCAATTGACACGTGGGCAACGAGACTAAGCTTAGAGATAATTATCTTTAGGTGGCCTGAAATTTTATTGTCTTAATCTAGGTTGAGGTAAAAGAATCTCTGTAACTCTTCCAATATATTAAGCGATGAAAGTTATTCTAGACGTTGTACAGAGATTACTTCAAATAGTAAAGAAACAAATGACGTAATAGTACTTGTTCTTTAATTTAAAATCGTACTGTGCTATAAATAATTGAAATCTGGCCTTACTATAAGAAGGTAGATAGAGTAGAATTTATAAATCAACTTCTGCTACAAGAGGGATTCTATTCTTATAAGTTGATATTTTCTTACTCCCTTGCTTGTACAACAGCTTTAAATTGTTTGTGAAGCAGCCCCTAAAATTATGTATAGGCTAAACCTCCAAATGTTTTATGGAACTCACTTAACTTGGGCAACTCACATTTTAGGTAATTCACTTAAATTGAATAACTCAAACTAACTCAGTCAGCTTAATGAACCTGATTGATTTGATTCTAGGTAACTCACTTGATTTGAGTAGCCCACTTATCTTGAATAACTGACTTTGACTTATCTATCCTAATCTATCCTAACAGAACTAAGCTCATGTGACTAACTACGTAACTGCCTTTGCCGCCTAATCAAACCTTGTAACACTTATTCTCGCAAGACAAATGCATTACTGGTCCATCCATACGCCCGGTTCAAGCGTCTTCCAATTCTTCTTGCCATCAAAAAGGGGATCTTGCTCTTTGGGTGTGGTTCGTGGAATTGAATGCTTCGCTCGACGTCCAGATTGGTAGGCGTAAATTGCCAGATGCTATCAACAGAAGTTAGAATTCTGAGGCTTTACAATTTACGATACGTGTCTTATAATGGGAGCACGAATTGCTTTGTAAGATATCATCTTGATCACGCCATCTTGGGATATACGATATAGTTTTCTTGGATTAAGAGAACTACTTGAATCAAGTGAGTTACTCAAATCAAGTAAGTTACTTAAATCAAGTAGGTTGCTTAAACTAAGTGAGTTACTTAAATCAAGTAGATTACTCAAATCAAGTAAGTTACTTAAATTAAGTGGGTTGCTCAAATCAAGTAGGTTACTCAAATCAAGTGATTTACTCAAATCCAACCAAGAGAAAATATCAGGCAATAATACGAAATTGGAATATACCGCATGAAAACTCGGCAACTTACCTGCCGTATAGCTTTTGTGATTGAAAACCGACCTCATCCATTGCAGCCAAGAACTTATCCCAGGACATCTCACCAGGGTGATCTGCCGTAGAAGGCACAAAAAATAGGGTGGAAAAAACTTTGAAAGCTGCAGGTTTGAGTGTGAAGGTTGGTTTGAAGCCTGTTTCGATGCTGTCTTGTGTTGTTGGCTCAACCTGATCCGAAATGGGAGTGGCTTGGCCTCTTGTCTTCGTCTTGACTCTCGTTTGCAGAGCTTGTATATCTGGATGGTTCTTACTGTTATTGGTAGAGGCCTATGAAATAGTGAATTAGTCTAACGAGCCGAAGAGCATGAGCTGTGGAACGTACCAGATCAACATATAATGGTCCAATACTTCCAAAGGAGCTTGTATTAGCCTTGGGCTTTTCTTCTTTGACTGGCTCAATCCACTTGGGAGTACGCTTCAATTCTCGTGGCTTTAAGCCAAGAGTCTTTTGAATGGATTCTTTACAGAATCGAAAATAGTATCGATCAACTAACGCCCAGAATAGATCCAAGTTTCCTTCAGCCTTTCTCATGGAATCTGTGCTATGCTTGCTTACTTTCCCGTACGGATAGTAGAATTTCTCGCGAGTTGGTTTCGTAAGCTCTTTCCATTCTGGGGTATCTGGCCATAACTGAATGAAACAGCAAATCTTAGACATGCCTTTTCCGAACTTTGCCTTACTTTCATTTCTCATTTGCAGCTCGTTATGATACTCCTTGAAATAGTAGTTCTTCAATATGGCTTCCCGACAAGGTTGGAAAAGCCTCAGTTGCCGACGTATATGAGCAACGATACCGAGGTCGGATAATATTCCTTCTATATGACCTGAAATCCTTTCTTTTTCAGTTGGATTCTTGCGCAAAAATCTCTCTAGCTCCTCTATAATATCTGGCAAACTGCAGATGGCTGCCACCCCACCTCCAGACGTATTGGATACTTCCTGTAGAAGTGAAAGAAGATAATCACTTTTTTCGCCTTTGAACTGCACGACTTCTCCTTCAATGCCAGGTGCTGGGGGGAGTCGAGTGGTCAGTGTACGAAGAGGTGGAGATCCCCATATCTTGAATTCCAGATGATACTTTAAATGCCTCGCAACCGAAATGAGACTGCTTCTCAACAAGAGAAGACATTTCACAAACTCCTTAGGGAGTCTCCTTCCTAGTGAGAAAGATGATCTGTATCGCTTATCGAGAGCAGCTAGATTTGCGAGGTGATGATGCACCACTTTCCATTCATGAATAGGAACGTAAACTTTGAACAGCAACTGCGAAACCAGGCCCGTCCAGTATATTTGGGTATCCAAGTCTGGGCTAGCATGGCCTTTGGAATCTAAAACCCTGTCCGCACCATGCTCATACCAATCTCCCACAGTATCAACGAAGTATCCGGGATCTTCTCGCAGTGCATGCACATGGTCTTCGGCAGCAGCACAACTGGCTTCAACTACGGCTGTAAGATGTGCGAAGTTGAGACGTGCTGGTGGCTGATACTGAGCTTCTTTATTTGTAGTCTCTAAGTTTAGTCGTATCGTGGTTTCAGTGAAGATGGGCTGTGGAAATACTGGTAGGGCCTCAGATGTACATATTGGATAGTCGTGTAAGATAAGCTGGCAGCATTTAATGAGAAACTTCAATGTCCATTGCTGTATCTCAAGGACCATCAAACCCTGACCGGGATCGCAGCCTATTCCAGCATCATGCAACTTTGAGGCACCGGGGAAATCTGCCCATGAAATAACAACTCCATATGTCGATGATGTTTGTCCGCTCAAGAACATCGTGTGCCGCTCTAGGTATTCGGGGTTCAACTGAACTGTTTCAAAGCCGAAGTCTGAAGCTTGCAGATCTGCATGCGCAAACGTATGTGGTGGGTAACGTCCGCGAGAATTGATGAATAACAGAAGGCATCTGCCCTGAACTAGATCTTCAATGTTGATATAAGGCCACTTGAACGGTATTGTGCTCTTGTTGTTACGATCATCCAAACCTTCAAAGACGCTTTCTTTCCAGTTGTCGGCGCCGTTGGAAAAGTTACCATTCTTGCGAAAGAAATCAAATTCAGGCCGGTGGTTTTCTGGAATATTGGGCCATGCCTGGATGAGTAGTCCTTTACGTTGCTTCTTGGTTTTATTCATCCAACGGGTGCGTAATCGTGCCTCATGTCTTTGTAAAATCCTTCCAAGTATCGACCACCGCAAGAAAATGTCCACAGATGCACGCCGGGCACGAAGGCGAAGCTGCCAAGCATTCGAAGTTGGAGTGGTTTGTTTTGCATAGGCTTTGAGGTTCCCTAACGTATCCCAGCCACGATTGGCAGCCTGTGTGTCTGCGATTTGCTGTTCTGCGCTGGTCCATGGACCATAGAGATGGTGCCACAGATCTGGTCTTTGTAAAGCCCTGGATTTTGATTAGTATAGGCAAATCCAGGTGGTTTCGAGTACGTACATTTTGTATCAGGTCTTCTGCATCACAGAGAACGTAGCAAAGAGAATAAATTGCGCGGATGATATGGTGTTGTTGTGGAGTTGTAGGTAGACCGAGGTGCAAAAGGCGTGGTACTAAACTAGTGATTAAGAGAACAAAAACAGTGAATGTGAGGTGGATTCCAACGACCTCAGCCTTGAAGCTGAAAACCAAATTCCAGAGCACAGGTGAATCGCTTACTTTATCAATCCAGTCCCGAACTCGTAAATTTAGGCAAAGTGGCTCATTTGATTTGAGTAACTCGCTTGATTTAGATAACTCACTGTCTAAGTTACCTACCTTATTGTAGTAACTCACTTGATTCGAGTAACTCATTTGATTTGAGCAACTAGCTTGATTTAGATAACTAGCTTGATTTAGATAACTCACCGTCTAAGTGACCTCCTTTATTGTTGTAACTCACTTACTTTTGGTGACTTAATTTTTGGGCAACTCACTTGATTCAAGTAACTCATTTGATTTAGGTTACTGACGTATCTGGGTAACTCACTTGATTTGAGTAACTGACTTATTTGAGATACCTACTTGATCAAAGTTTGTATCTAATGTAAACCAGTAACAAAGTCGTACATGGGTTGTGTTAGTCATACTAAGTTTGTGACCAAATACAATAATGAAAAGAAAGCTCTTAGGCTGATATTTCTGTCATAGTCTATGTTCCTTCATTTTAGTTGTACACTGAAGGTAATACCTGTTTTCTAGTAAAATTGCTATAACAACCAGGCGTATTTATACTTCTAAATAAGAGCTTTAGACAGAGTTTCTGAAAAGTATGTTATCGGCCAAAGCTCTTCAACGTTGTTTGCCATGTTGCCTGCAAACGCACTTATATCTGGTCTATCTAACTTTCAACCAAAGTCCGCTTAAGATACTTACATGATAAGTAATGAAATAATGGCTATATTATAAATATTCGGCTTCTCTAGCTCTAGGAGATTCTACTAACTTGATTGACTTACTTAGCTTAATTTTATTGTGGCTACATCTGCCGCCTGCTAGTCTGCAGCTAGAGGGTTAACTGCTTTCAACTTAGCCTGCATCTCCGCCCATTCTTCCTGAAGCGACTTAGCCGTCTTAAGGTCTTCATTTGATTGCAATCCATTGAGAGCAAATCGGACCAATCTCCGCGCAAGTCGATACTGCGGCGCATATGCAAAACGGCGGTAGTTGAACCCAGCAGCGTCTTCAAATAATTGCTTCAGTTCGCGCGACTCAGCAGTCGCGGGGGCGTCGTTTGCGAGGCGCTCATCCTCCTCTTCGTCGTCATTCCAGGCCCATAACCATATTGGGGGCGCGCAGGACATGAAGGGCGGTGCAAATATAGCGCTATCCCAGTCAAGAATTCCGGTAATAGCGCTGGATTGGGCTGATAATAACGGGCTGACCAGGATGTTGCGAGGCTCCAAATCAAGGTGGCATAGGCAATAGAAATCGGCCTCCAGGACACCGAGGGCGCCCATTTCTGAGGTTATGACGATGAATGAATCCCAGATTTCAACTCTGAACCAATCATTTGGGCCATTTGCGACGGATATTGCCTTCTTATTTTCGAAAGCGGCAAGCAGCATTTCCAGAGTGGTTTGTGTTGGTGGTCCATCTTGATACGGCAACATGATCTCCGTGCTTTGCAATGGCTGCATCATCATCTCTCCTCCATCAGGAGATAGAAAGAGATTCCCAGAAATGGTGCTTCGGGTTGCATGCATTGCAAAGAAGACCTTACCAAGCTCCCTTGCGATAGCGCATTTCGTTTCGTGGGTGGTCGTAGGATATGTTGGGAATAGATCTGAGCCAGGAATGCGCTGTTGGATCATGTAAGGGCTTTCGAGAGCATTGTTACTTGTGGTATCAAAGGCCACAACTTTAGGAGCTAGAATATCTGATCGGTGACTCAGTAGTTGTAAAGGTGCAAGGTCGCGGCCTAACTGAGCGGCTTCAAATCGTGGAATTCGGAGAATGTATTGATTTCCAGTGGGCTCCTCGGCACTGGAAACTGATATTCCAACGATTCTGTTGAATCCCCCTCCAGCTAGACGTTCTATGGAGACTTCTTTGTTGGAGAAACGGGCCAAGGTTTGACACAACTGGAAAACCCGAGATTTGTATGTCTCAAAGGGCTCTTGATCGTAAACAATCGTTGATGAATCCGACTTGTCACTCGAACATGACGAAGACATCTTCTATAGCTTGAGCTCTTCTGAAAGGGTTCGCTTTTGTGCTGATGTATGAAAGTTTGATGCAAATATGAAGGAAGTTTTATATTCCAATGGAGGATTGTTCTGGAAAGAGGGATAACTCGTTTAGCCTGACCGCTTTCTAAGCGGTGAAATAAGGTGCTGTAGTAGCCGAGTACATTAGCGTTTGTACAAGCCTATACTTTTAGATCCGGCAGAAATTTAGTTGCTGTATGAAATTGTCATTTTGGTCATGATACTTCCCTATGATGATAGGTAATAACATGAGTAATTGTATGTTATTTTAAGATAAGCCTCTTTAAATACATTATCAAAATTTGGTGAAATACTTCACGTTCTTAAATGTAGTCTCGTGACTACGACAACAGAAACAGCTTTTTAGTTAGTTCTTAATACAGGTTGGCAATTTCAACGCCTTGTAGTCTTTTGATCATCTTTAGGTTAAGAGCAATGAGGTTATGAAAGTACAATAGGGGCGGTGTAGAATTTAATGAAAGGCTTGCTTGACGTGCAAAACAGCTTAGAAGATCAGGTGAGGGACATACTCTTAACCCTTGACTTATTTTAGGAGCTGCCATCACTAAATCATAGATATAGCACTCTTCGGAATTATCTAGTATATTATAGTCGTCTCAGAAGCTCTCAGTCCAGCAAAAGGCTAGCTTTATCCTCTGTCCTCCGACTTTCGACCTCTCCTCTCGAGACCTTCTCTATCCAATCCCAGCTGTTCAAAAAAGTCTTTGATTGTCTCTTCTTCATGAGTTACAAAGTCAAAGCCATCTTTCTTCAGCATACAGTAAGAACGTTGCGTAGCGGGCATCGGAGGAGTAAGGCCGGCGCAGGGGCAAATCGCAGCTGCGAGTCCTAGGCGACCATAATCTGAGGTCTTCAGATTATGTGCAAGATCCCAACAGTCTACTAACAGAAACCTCGAACTAATAGGAAGGGATCGAATGACGGTAGCTAGGTAGAGAATTGAGTAGTCTCGCTTAAGTAAAGGGGGGGGAGGCGTCGGGAGACAAAAGTTATACATTCCATTTCCTTTCCTTGGTGAGCCGTAAGGCAAGTCGTATTTCCTCGAGTTTAATACTACCAAGATCATTTGGCCGGTGTGGACTCGGTAGTCTACTTGAAAATAACCATAGGATTTCGAACTTTCTTGTTTCACCCTTTGGCAGCATCTTGTTGACTTCTTTCGGTGCTTTGGAGTAAAAGCGACTTGAATATCGCGCTCTAAGGATGATTGAAATTTCCCAAAGTTCTGACCAAGAACCTGGAGCTTTTAACGAGTCACCACTGTTGGAGATCTAAGTATCTCGCTTACGAAAAGGGGAAGTCGTCTTCATTTACACGTGACCAAAAGAAGCCAAGCATAATTTTGCCAAGACGGACAAATACTCTATCTGAGTCGTTCGGGTTGTAAAGTTTAAGGCTTTAACCTTACTTTAGTGTTTAAAGCTAAGACCAGAGCTTTTACACAAATCAAGCGCCTTCAAGTGGAACGACTTTCTCGTATTCAATAACCTGTTGTTTCTAAGAGCCCCATTTAGTGGCGTTCACTTTCATGTGGACATGTACTCTCCCCCCCTAAATAGAGGTTATTTGGTGGGCTCCGTGGGTCGGAGCTATGAAGGGTATACTCTAAGTGGTCAGAAGCCTTGAGAAGTACCCGTCTGCCAGACTCTGCCTCGTTGCACAGGCCAAAATCTGATCTGTTGTAAATTGTCAGGCGTACGTAGAAATTTTAAGAAGCCCGTTAGGGGATTGACAGGCCACGAAAGCAGTACTTTCTATTTGTTAGACCCCCTGGACAGCTGGGACTACATGCCCACCAAATAACCTCCATTTAGGGGGGGGGGAAGAGTACGGCAACTCCGGAGATCGGATGTCACATTTGGGATATTTCCTTTCCCATATATTCAGTGATCAGTTTTATCTCCAGCGGTACACCTTGATACAAAGCATAGTGTATCCATCTTGTCGAAGATGTATTTTTCAGTTCATCGCCTTGATGGGGTCCAGGCACATTGCTCTATCGACGCCATTTTTTGTAAGGTAACAAGAATTGCATGCCAAGATATTGAACATTGGCATTGAAAACTGCTTCAATTAATTCCGATGCGGACTGTGCGGATTTCCTTTATAAAGTGTATACGAGAATTCCACCAGTCGGTGGTCTCTATGTTTATTAAGTACTCTTCAAGCTAACAACAATTTCCATTTCAACCTATTACTATATATGGAAGCCATGTAACTATTCCATTGCTATTATTCGTGCTCTCTTCGTGGATCTAATACATAGTATTGTTGTTCAACATGTTTTTCAGACAACTTCTCACAATTGTCCCATTACTCGCAGGAGTTTTGGTGAATGCTTATTCGAACCCTGGAGCGTGCACAGGGGGTAAGTCATTCATCAATCTCAAAGCTCAAAAATGCTACTGACAAATAATTCAGCCTGTTGGGCCCACGATCCTTCCGTGATCCAAAGAGCCTCCGATGGATTATACTTCAAATTCAACACCGGAAGCGGCATTGAAATTTCTACATCAACAGCCCTTGCTGGGCCATGGACCATTCAAGGTTACGCACTCCCAAGCGGATCAAGTATCAGTAACTCAGGAAACAAAGATCTATGGGCACCCGACGTTACCAACATAGATGGAGTATATTACATGTACTACGCTGTGTCTTCTTTTGGAACACAAATCTCTGCCATCGGTCTAGCAACCTCATCAACTATGATGCCAGGATCCTGGACAGATCAAGGCGGCGTCGGAGTCTCTTCTACCACCGGCAAGAACTATAACGCAATCGATCCTAATCTCATTAAGGCCGGCAGCACGTATCTCATGAACTTCGGCTCTTTCTGGGGTGATATCTATCAGGTTCCTATGGGAAGACCTTCAGTCAAGGGAGACACTGGTGCCGCTTACAACCTTGCTTTGAACACTACCGGTACACATGCCGAGGAGGGTGCATTCATGTTTTACTATAGCACCACCGGTTATTACTATCTTCTCATGAGTTCTGGTGTATGCTGCGGCTATGATACGACAAAACCAGCTCAAGGTCTCGAATACCGTATCACCATGTGCCGCTCCACATCCGCTACTGGAGGTTTCGTTGACTCCTCGGGTAAGTCTTGCAGTTCTAGTAATGGTGGAACAACACTTTTGGCTTCTCATGGAACGGTTTATGGACCTGGTGGACAGTAAGTCTTGCTTTTCTAGGTTTAGAAGTATATATGCTAATCATGGACAATAGGGGTGTCTTCACAGACTCAAAGCTTGGTCTCGTTTTGTACTACCATTATGCCGATACCTCCAGCTCTGCAGGAATTGGAGATGGCGCGTACAAGTTTGGCTGGAATCAGTTGAAGTGGTCTAATGGATGGCCTGTAGTGTAAAATCATGTTACCACTTAGTGAAGTAGAGGCGAAACCATTCTTAGGTTATTTATGAATGGAGATCTTGATGGTTGCTTGGGTCGAGTTGATCAGTCTTGCTTAATCCAAGCCAAGTATTCTCAGCGAAAGGAGTTTGCTAGCTGACTCTGGATGGTTTACCTTAACCTAGTACTGTACTATTCCCATTATTGTGCTATGGGGAGCTGAGATATGTTTGCAAAGAAATCTCTAATCAAATACTTTGTGTTCCTGCTCTTCCCCACTAGCAGTTTGTTATTTGCCAACATTCTGTGTAGCAAACGAGATGATTAATACTTAAAATTCCCGTCAGCAATTAATTGCCTTCATAGTATGAGGTTGTCTATTAATACCTTAGTTACCCCTACCAGAGCCACTTCCTTTCACTTCATGGTGTCATGCATCTCATGTTCGATTATAGTAACCGTACGGTGTAGTTATAGCATACCAAAATTGTCTATCCAAAAGTGCTGCATATATATACCAAATCATTTAATTCACTGCAGCTATGGGGTTTTATTGGAACAATTTGCAAGTTAATTTAGCACGTGAACCTACGTTGTCGCTTATAAGCGAGGACTATTTAAGTCAACGCGGTACGCGCTCTTCCAACTTGAACAACCTCCTCAACACGCAGCAGTATTCACGTACAAAAAGCACTAAGTTTTTAATTCTTGGTGTGTCGCCTTTTTTCTTCCTTAAATTAACAACATTACCTCAGAAGGTGGATCGTCCCATATCTATCTTCAATTCCCACAGCAAAAGAGATCTCATAGATCTAGAAATGTCCACAGTCCAACAGCCAAGTTTTAAAGAAACAGCAATCGGTACTTCAAAAGGAAGAGTTTTATCCGCAATTCGCCAGCGAATCGATGAAGCAGCCTGTCCAAGAGCCCCGAAAGTCTCTAGCGCAGTAACGGGGAACGGGAAGCGCGTTTCTGCATTACAGGTGAATTCAGAGGTGGAAGATCTCGTTAGTGACATCTTCTACAGTTGGATTGTCCTGCGGTCAATATTTGAAAGTCATAGAGATAGGATTTCCACGAGATGGAGGAAAAAGACAGCTGTGCAACGAAAGGAAATTTTGCAGAAAGCTTGGGGTGGTTACATGTCTCCGAATCATCGACCCGACTTTGAGGAGTATTTCCGAGAACAACAAAACTTGCCACGGAAGAAGTTCGACACATTTGTTCACGAGCCATATCTATGGCCTAGTGTTAACCTCGAGGACCTAGCTCAGAAAGAGGATATTCTCCTTTTAATGAACGTCCGGGCAACGAAACCACCCCATGAGTTTGCGCACGCCGACCTTGAATCAGTGCGTCTAGGTATTGCGGCTGAGAAGCTCGGGCCAGATGTTGCCAATTCGTACATTATGTTCTTGGACAGCTGCGCGCCATCCGAATATGGTAGAGTTCATTCCGGGAGCAAGGAAGTGGTAGATGAGTATGTGAATATAGGTCGGGGTTTTTTTCCTGGGCAGGGCCTGCTTATTGTCAATATCCAAGCTGGGATATTGAACTTTCTCGCTCGCTGTTGCACGGAAATTATGCACGACTTTCCGATGACGAGACAAGTACAGGACTTAAGGCGAATATACGACAGTCTACCTAAGTTTTCTGAAATGAACCTGCATTACCCATTAGCAACTTCAACTGGATTAGACCCATATATGATAGGAGGATATCACCAAGTCTGCGGAATAGTTGACTTCAAGGCTTTGGCAGAAACGGCTTCTGCACAGTGCATCTCAGCACAAGACCATATATGGGCACTGCGGGAGGACCCAAGCTACTTTTTTGATTCGATTGGCGATTTGAAAGAGCACGATCTGGCAAACATACTAAATGCCACGGGCAAGCACTCGAAGGAAATAGACACACCAGAATTCTGGGATACAATTCAGCGAGATCTGGTTTTGTATGCTTACCAAGATGTTGCCTATTGGAAGTTAGTGCTGCAGGAGGTAAAACACATATCGCAACTCGAGTCGAAATATGTTGAACTTCAGCACAAGAAGGAAACATTGCCACATGACTTAACACTGTCACTTCTGAGTCTTTCCAATATCCTCGGAAACATGAGCTTCAATTTGCGTCAGAGGATTCAAAAGTTCATGTGGTCATCGCCTGGATTTCGGTCAATGTTTACACGTTATTCGGATGGTGCGATATCGATCAAGCAGGGATACCAGCAGTTAGGCAAAGAACAGTTGTTTTTCATGCTACAAGAATTATCGAAGAATGACTTATTCATGTTATCAAATCTTCCAGACTTCATGGACTGTCTAGAGAGGTTGTTGGAAGGCAACAAACGGAAGGGGATTTTGTCGGACTTCCTCGACAGGCTTTTGTCGGAATTAGGTGTTATTGCTCACTGCCTGCGACAACTAGTGCTTTTCCAGCCATTTGCATCGACAGGCATGTACCTCTTCGCAAAGAATAAGACAACGGTAGAAACAACTTGGCACAGGCAGCAGAAGCCCCTCATGATAGTTGAAGAAGGGCTTGATCGTATTCGGATAAAGGAACTTGGGAAGCCAACACCGACTAGGTTCAAATACCCTATGGGGAAGAGTACAGAGACAAGCGTAAGGATAATTCGGGAGTCTGAGACAAACTTGGACAATTTTTGGCAGCTCTTGGACTCAAAATACACGACCGTGGTCGGGGAATCGCTCAACAAGGTCACTGGAATCGAGAACCGTCAGCTGAAGAGAACGCCTGTATATGTTCACCCAAAAGAGGAGGATAAAGTCGTCAGTCCGGCTCTAGATGCATCAGATACGTCTCTTTCCCTTGTGACGGGCCTTATCGGACAAATAGACATTGGGTCGTCTGCAGAAGGTATCAGTACTTCCGCATCAAAAGTTAAATTGAAGACTCATAGGCCATCGGCTCCGCCGAATTCTTTACCGACAGAGACATCTCCGCCAACATCGAAGAATACCTCTGAAGTGAAGCCAACGTTCGTCGTGAATTCTGAAGCTTTGGATGTTTTCTCGATCCTATTCTTCACTCCTGGAGCCAACAACCAACCTGGAGAATTGCCATGGAAAGACTTTCTATCGGCAATGAGCGAACTTGGCTTTCAAGCAGAAAAGGTTTATGGTAGTGCATGGCTCTTTACTCCTGAGAAAGGCCTGAATCTTAAGCACGGCGTAACCATCCATGGGCCTCATCCCAAGTCTAAACATTCCTATCAGGTTGCAAGACGTATCGGTAGAAGACTGGCTCGGATATATGGATGGAATCACACCACGTTTACTCTGAATGACAGAAAGAAAAGATTGAGTTGATAAACTCTAGGGAACATTTGAAGGGACATGAGAAGGTCTGAGGAGGACTTACTAGCTAAGCACTTGACTTTGGGAACACGGTAGTTGGATATAACGGATTTCTTGGGAGAATACATATTGGGCAGACAACAAAATTTAACCAAGCATGTAACACTACACGAAATTTCATAGTAAAAGGTCGTTTATTTTTCATTGCAAATTATTACATCTTAACACGTCACATGAGCTGAATATGTCCAAAGAATTTAATTAATTGATCAATTTCACTAGGTGATTTGAGCAATTCGGTGATGCTAAGCGAAATAACATTGCCTAATTCAACGTCGGTTTTATGTTTAACAATTTCACTAATTATCATACAAATCGTACTCCTTTTCATGCTCTTCCTCTAGTTTAATTAATTTTAAAGCTAGGTGCCAAATCAATTATAGGATTAAGTTAGGAATTAAGTTTATTTGAGAGTTAGGTGTTGAAGTAATTAGAATCTTAGGTTAATTAGAAAGCTATATTCTACATCGGAAAGCCATTTTCTAGTGAGAAGACAAATTAAGTAAATCTTCAAATCAGTTAATTTAATAGATTGGGTAACGGATTAGGAAGTCGTTGCGATTTCATATAGCAACACCGAATTGACGAAATATACCCTCGATTTGGTCAAATGGGCGGAACAATATAAACCGGTATGCCTTATAGTCAGTAGGATTATGTAGTTTTTAATTTCTAAGGCAACTGCGGAGTTTGAGAGCGTCGAAATCTACATGTCTCTTGCGGCACTAGTAAGTGAGCTACTTTTATTTTAGTTGAACTATAATATTAACAGCGTTGCCACAGCTATTCCACAACCTTATATAAGTATTTTGAGGTTATAATATATATAAAACCGCCAAACAAATTATCATTTGGTGCAAACATTAGAAAAGAATTTCACGAGTTTATCTATCTCCTTTTTAGTGAACTTTCAAAGTTACATTATTATTACATCTGTACTTTAACATGACTATGGGATATATCCTAACTTATCATTCGCCCATTAGAGTATCTAAGGATTGGAACATAGCGACTAGATATTTGAGGGATTAATGTTTGAGCAACCCCCGACATGGAACAGATTAATAACTAAGCGACACGTCGCGACACACTTTCTTCACTTTCTTCACTTTCTTCTAATAACCTCTTAGAAAGTTTATGCCCGAAATTACACAACGGCAGGTCTTTAACCTAAGAAAGCAGCCCACCATGCAGCGAAAATCACTTCATTGCTTGATAGCCAAAGCCTCGAATACATCAACATCAACATCAACCCAATCCCCAACTTCAAAGTAGAACTCGCAGCACTTTCTTGATATTACCGTTTGGCCGTGGCCATAGAACGTATGAAGCTACCATAAGACCTACAGCAAACATGCCCGGGAACATCCCATCCACAGCAGTCAACGAAGCTTTGGGCCAACCAAATCGAATTACGAATAACAATAGTTTGGACGAGAATCTCGCTGCCCGTAGAATGCGGTTTTGACGGGTATCTCCAAGGACGAGCTCAGAGATCCCATATAGCGTTAGTACTTCACTTCTAAGTTCCTCCTCTCGAGAAGCGCTTAGCTAGTTGGTTGATCTTTCCTTCGCCTTATACGCTTTTCATTATGGATTCTCCATTCTCCATTTCCTTATACCGCGTCTAATCTTCCATTCTAGTCCTGTAAGCTTCTTAAAGCCGTCCTCTTCCCACACCAGAAAATGGAAGAGTGTCTCGCTTAATTTATTCACCTCCTTCATACCTAGCTAGGTAGTGCCAAAAACTATGGCTTATCTCCGAACAAACAGCTACAGAGAGCCCTAAAACAAAAGCCACTTAAATGAAAAAAGGATAGAAACACTATAAACCTAAGTTTTATAATAGCAAAAATAGATCCAGATTCAGGACGGTTCTTTAATACTGTAAATCGCTGACTTAGCTTGGTCTAACTTTGCTGCTGTAGCTCACGGTCTCCTCCCCCTTGAACTTGCCTTCCATGTTGTTCCAAGTTACAACAAAATCAAGGATAAATCAACCACAAGAATCCTCTTGTCAAGATGGGAGCCAATCAACTAATCAATCTCCATTTCGTCTATATAAAGAGCCTGGTGCCTGAGACCTTCATGAACCAGGGGCTCTTCCGTAACTTCCTGAAGAGAAACCGAGTTCGGTGTCCAATCCATATCGTCCATTGGCCGCTCACCAATCTCCTGCAAGGCCCCCTGAAGCCGATCTCTAGCCGCTTGCTCGTTATTCCTACTCCCAGTCTCCCATTCATTCAACTCTAACCATAAACGAACGAACTTGTCGTATCTACTAACGTCGGAAAACATGGTCATGAGGTCTCGTGAATGAAGGGACATGCGTCTGAGTTCGTGATTACTTTCGAGATGGCGGTGGGCTGCCGAGTTGCGCACACGGACTGCATCTGCTAGTGCCCTTTCCAGGGTGTAATTGTTTACTTGGGTAATGGCGTTATGAGGTATCAATGTTGGAAGTGTTTTCCTCCAGGTAGAGAGCTCGACTGCTTCTGAGCAAGTCCATTTATTTTCGTAGAGGATGTTGGGTACCCATCGGGATGCGAAATCGTAACAGCCCTCCTCGAGGATCCGCTGGATTATAGTGAGTATGCAATGTTGCACTTCATAAGGAAGGTCAAGATATGGGGTCTCTGCGATTGAGTGAGTATGGCCCTGGTATGAATGTGAAGTGGATATCGGTGCTGGAACAGTCTGTTGATTGTTATTAGTGATAATTTAGAGACAGGAAGTGTGGAGAAATACCTTTATCCAAACCTGATCGCCGCCTGCTCTCTTTGGCCTTCCTGCATAGTTTCGAGGAGCCCAGCGACTTGTCAAAAGCCCATGGTTATCTGGCAATGTGGTATCCGGTGCTTCATCTAGTGTCGGAACCGTATGTTTATGAGTGGCCCTTTCATTTTCCTTGCCACGGCATATAGCACCACTATCTGCGTTCTGCCCCCTTCCTTTGTGTATTAAATCCTCGTGCCGCTGGAGATCGTAGAGAAGTGTAAACTTTGTCCCGCAAGCCACTCCAAGACTTGGATGAATTCGCTCGCAGATATATGGTCCATTGCCCATGGCACCAGGCAACTTTGATGCTGAGCATCTGAGGCAAGCGTCTCGCCATTGGAAGTTCGAGAAATCGCATGACTTGCAAGTCCAGTCTCCAGGCCGAGGCTGGCTCCACTGGGATGTGCCCAGAGAAGGTGTGTTGGATGCTCGAGTGCCGTTATGCGCCCAAGAACTTGTCTGTAGTCCACGGTTAGGCATCGCCTTTAGAAGATGTTCCTGCGTGAGATCTGGAGGTTGTGAGAATCGTAGTGTGCTCTCAGGGGTGGCTTATCGCAGGGCTAAGCTACGTACCCATCGAGCGGGAGAGTCATAAAAAGAGTAGTTGCTGGAGATTGGAAATTGTTAGCTACATTGAGACAAAGTCGAGTCCGTCTACCGGAGACAAAGCCACATGAGTTGAATGATATTGTTAGAAGACAATGGGAGAATCAACGTTTCATGATGCCTGTATTGGATGAGGATGTTCCAACTCAGGCTGTGTTGTGCTGCTTGTTGATCGCGATACGGAAGGTACAGGCGATTGCGATAAAGCTCCAAAGCTTGGTAAAGCAGCATGTAGACCCGCAGCGTGTTGGAAGGTACTGTACCGTAGCGTAGGCGTAGGCGTACCCTGTAGGCCCTGACGCCGCCTTTATTTCCACCAGACAAGGCGCGAGACGGTGGCGTGCTCAGCCTGTCAGCCTTGCAAGCCTCGGAATGGCTCCGATCCTGTATCCGCATCTGTGCCTGAATCATCTTCCTCTTCTTCACCGTCATTCATCTGTCACATCTACATCTTCGTCTACATCTAATGTCACCGTAATACCTATCCCCATCCTCGCCTCAGATCGAGGTCGACTTCATCTCCCACCTACACCTCTGCAATGGCATCATCATCACGAACGCCATTGCTCTCTTCCCCAGCACTTGAGACATCCTCCCTTCCCTCATCACCAACCTCTCTGTCCTTCTCGTCACTTGAACGGCAAACCGAGGGACGAACTCGAGAGATTACGCGCTATGTTGCCTTCTCCTCCGCCATACTCTCCTGCCTCTGTGCCGGCTCAATCACAGCCTACTCGCTCTATGGCCATCTTTTCCAAGAGCGTCTCCGGTACACACAGCTCCAAGTCAACATTGTAGTCATCGCTGCCGAACTCGCCATGTACTTACCTGTCCCACTATTTGGCTACCTCTGCGACCGAATTGGACCGTCACCACTCTCTCTTTTGTCTGGAATCATGTTTGCGACTGGATATTTGCTGGCTGCACTCACCTACCGCAGCGGTGCATCTCCGGTAACGGGCTTGACATATCAGAGAGGGTGGCCATTGTGGGTTATGGTGGTTGCGTTTGTGATCATTGGTATGTCAACGACATGCATGTATATCAGTGCTGTTACGACGTGTGCGAAGAACTTTGGGAGAGGAAAATATAAGGGCTTGGCCTTGGCATGTCCGATTGCGGCTTTTGGGTTGAGTGGGATGTGGCAGAGTCAATTTGGGAGTAGAGTATTGTACGAAAGACACCAGGATGGGAGCAGGGGAGATGTGGACGTATTCAAGTTCTTCATATTTTTGGCTGTCACACTGCTGGCGGTGGGACTGCTGGGAACCATATTATTGAAGATTGTCGATGAGGATGAGCTGATTGATGAGGCAGTTGAAGAGCTGGAGAGGAGTGGACTGTTGGAGGACAGCGAGTTCTTCAGAAGAGGAAGAGGATACGGAACTGTTGACAGTGCGCTCAATGACGAAGAGGCAGAAGCTCAACGCCAGGAAGACATTAAAGCTCTGGACGAGGAAGAAGCCCGCAAAAAGACCTGGTTATTGAACGAGGAAACTTCGCGATTCCTCAAAGATCATACTATGTGGTGGCTCGCTGGCGGCTTTTTCTTTGTTTCTGGTACGTACCAACACCCATCCATCTCGCCTATTGTTTTCTAACATTATCAACAGGACCAGGTGAAGCTTTCATTACCAATCTAGGTACCATAATCGGAACTCTTTATCCTCCAATCGGAGACACTAAGCTCAATACTTCGGCAGCAACGCACGTTTCCATAGTGGCCTTCACCTCAACAATAGCACGCATCCTCTTCGGAACACTAACCGACCTGCTCGCTCCCATTCCGGCAACAGCACACCAACATTACGGCTCTGTCCAGAACTCCGTCTCCTCCCTGCCACCTCGTCATCGCATAACCGTTTCCCGTGTCGCGTTTCTTATTGGATCTGGAGGTCTGCTCTTCCTAGGACAGGTTCTTCTCGCATCTGGTCTAATTCAGAACCATGGGGAAAGATTCTGGCTCGTGTCCTCACTCATAGGTTCTGGGTATGGCGCCTTATTCTCGCTTACTCCCCTGATAATTAGCGTTATCTGGGGAGTTGAGAATTTCGGCACGAATTGGGGTATTGTGGCTATGGTTCCTGCATTAGGAGCTACTGTATGGGGTGTAATCTACTCATCAGTTTATCAATGGGCGGCTGAGAAGAATCAATTTAAACGTGGCGCTGTTGAGATGGGATTGAGAATGGGAATGGGAATTGATATGGGGATTTCGAGTGATGACGGAGCTGATGAGGTATTATGTTTTGGAAAGCAATGTTATGAAGGAACGTTTTGGGGCATGGCTGTCAGTGTAGCCGTTGGATGCGTATTGTGGGTTTGGGCTTGGAAGGGAAGAGGTGGATGGAGTGCAAGAGGGATTGCCGTCTGAACGTTTGATAAGCGTCACTTGCGTTATTGTATAAATAGTTGATGAAGTATCATATATAAATACTATCTATATACCACTAAAGTCGCCCTTCGCTACAGGGAGCGGATACAGGCAAAGTCTTATATAAGAGCTTCATTTATGTCTTGTGACACACTTATTTCAGTATACTCGAGCTGACTGTTGTGTAGGAGAGAGTTTCATAAAAGATGCACGCTCTTCCATCATCAATCTTCTTTGAATAGATCACCCTAAGTGCACCACAAATAGACATCCTACCGACATGTGTTCTACAAGCCATGGGCAAAGCCCGAGTGAGAAAAGAAAATCCCAAATCGACCACTTAAACCAACGGCGAGAATACCCAACAATCCAATCACGCAACCCAAATCCCAAGAACCAAAATCCCAATCTCCACTCCAAAACAAAAACCATCCTCCAGACAACCTCCCTCCACCCATCCACAATCCCAAAATCCTCACGAAGAAGAAATAATATTCAACCTCAAAACAACAGCCCACCCCCTCTCCGTCTCAAAAATCCCAAACTCATCCTCCGTTCTAAAAAATACCTCTTCAGCACTAACCTTCATCTCCACTCTATCACCTGCTTCTTCTTGAACTTCTTCAACACGGGTACTTGGTGTTGAGATATAACCTGACGACGAAGGAGTCGAAGAAGAAGAAGAAGAAGAAATCTTCTTTCGTAGGAATCCTCCGAAGGTTCTTCTTGTGTTTGAAGTTGTGGTTGTGGATGGGGTTGTGGATGTGGAGGAAATTGCTACTGGGGGAGATCGAGGTGGAAGTGGTTTTTTGAGGGGTGTTAAATAAGTTGCTAATCTTCGAGCTTGTGCTGCGTTTTGCCAGTACCATTTTTCTTGGTTTTCTTCTTCGTCTTTAGAAGGTGTGTCGAATGAAAAATCGTATTCGGTGGTAGTGGTTGTGGTGGTGGAGGTGGGGAGAGTAGAGGGTGCGGAGACGCGAACTACTTTATCGAAGGATGTTGGGAGGGAGAGATCGAAGTTTGAGGGGAGGGCTTGGGGGTCTGGGAATGCGGCGAGGGGTATTAGGATTAGTGTTCCTTGGTGGAGTTGGGATTGTGCGAAATCTCTGTTTTTTTGTTAACGAGTTAGGTAATCCGAGGCTTAGGAGTTGGTTTGTGAGGGAGTCTGGGTGTGATATGAAATTGATTTTTTTATGAAGAAGGGAGAGGGAGGAGAGTAAAGAGGGGATTTATATAATATACCCAAGATAAATCTCAATCGCTCCCGTCAAATAATTCAAAATCCTTTGATCGTTCGCTGCATTCAAGAGGTTCTTCTGTACTCGGACAGCTGAGATATTGATGCTTAAGTTGGCGATTTGGTTTTGGATTTCGTTGCTGTAGGCTGTGGTGTGTGGGTTTAGGGGTGCGAAGGCTGGTGGTTGTTTCTTTTCATCGGATGGCTGGTGGGTTTGAGATTTGGAGTCCGAGGGAGCGATGGAGTCGCCGTAGGAAGGAGGTGGGAGATCTGTTGATGGGCCTGACATTGGTGGTGATGGTGGACCGGTGGGTGATTTGATGTCCATGTTGAGATTGGATGAGATTGGAGCTTGGTGGATTGATTTGATGGTTTATTGCTTGATGTTTGTTGGTTTTGGTGGTGATGTTGGATTGTATTTTTTGAGAAATGAGGTTGATGAGTTGGATTTTGAAAATTAGGGATACGATGGATACTAGAAGGAATTAGTATCAGTAAGTGACGTTATTCATCCACTAAGATTATTCACTACTACTGTCATGAGAGCAAATATAATGTACGCTTACAATGAATAGCCTCCCTATCTAAACCGTCCACAAGTTTCCGATGATTGAAACCCCCGTGAATGAATCTGATCAAAAGTTGCCGAAAAGTGGAAGTGTGCTACGTGATTACTGGCCTTTAGACTAAGAAAGTCTAGAGTTGCTTAGGCACAATAAGTCAAATCTGTCACGAGATCTTTATGTGATGTTATAAATGACGTCTAGACCTGCTGAAGTTGACTTTTGAATTCATGGTGATAGCCTTTACTGATGTGGAGAAATGGAGCTTGTAGATAAGAAGAGGAAGAATAACCTAGTGCCAAGCGGGTGGTGTTGAAGTAAGTTTGGACCCAAAGTTGACGGGGCGAAAGTTAAACTTCCAGTTCCGAGTCTTCGACTTCTTTGCCAAAGGATAGGTCGAAATTTTGGGGGATCGATTTGAAGCTTTGGCACAAAGGTCCTTTGAGCCTGTGATTGTGGCAGTGTACT
The DNA here is from genome assembly GCA_003008705.1 of Pezicula radicicola. Taxonomy (NCBI): domain Eukaryota; kingdom Fungi; phylum Ascomycota; class Leotiomycetes; order Helotiales; family Dermateaceae; genus Pezicula; species Pezicula radicicola. The sequence goes on from PDUO01000096.1 coordinate 71,168, forward strand.
GCTGCCTGAAAACTGTAACCACTAAGTTCCTACCAGATAACCATCTATCAGCCTTAGCTGAAAAAGATCAAGAAAACAGGGCGAACAGCGGACATAACGGCTTGTCAACCGATAGGAATGCCAAGTGTGGGGAGTGCGGAGTAAGAACTGTAATGCTTTTCTAGAAGGCAAATCATGAGGCTCTAGCGACTGTACTAAGGTCTTAAGTTTGTTACCTAGACTTTTGTAATCGCTTAGTGTGGTCGCAAGGCTAATCGTCGCCCTTTGATCCTTCTCGCTTAGTGACTAGCTAGACACAGCCTACAAGGTGCAAGGTTGTTCCAACTGCATCTTATTCCTTTGATAAGACTTCAGAATTTTGAAAACACAGCTTTACGTACTTAGCATGAGGCATAGAGATCTGTTCTCGAATTCAAGAGGCTTTTTTTGGCTAATGAAATTGTGAAAAGCTGTTCATGTGAACTTCCACGGGGGAAGGGTATTGGGTGAGACGGAATGCGCTTGATATGCCATTGGCCACAAACTCCGCCTTGGAGTATGCCTTCAGTTGGGCATTCATTCGCCAAGGAAAGAATATGAGTTTGTGCTAATCAAACTAATGCGGTGATCAGAAGCAGGCAACACTTTTCGAGATCTTTGATTGTTGAGACATTTTTCCAGTATTTATATCAATACAAACTGTCAAATTGACTGCTGGGCTGACATATTCTTGGCCGTATACTTGTACAACAGAAATCACATTAATGATAAGAGACTTGCAACTACACTCACAAAACTATAGCAGTTCAAAAATACCTTTTTAATTTGTTTTGTATCACTGACGATTGTTATCCAGCACACTGTGAGTTACTTCGTTTAATTCGCAGAACTCAAAAAGGCGATTTAGCACGACCCACATCATCACCTATCATCTTGACTCCAATCTGGGTTGACTTCAAAGCCAACTATAATCTGTTTCCCCAATTCAAAGGTAAGTTATTCACTATTACTTTAGCAAAAGAGAATCGACTCACCTGACACTTCTAAAGCCATTCTAGTGTTGACGAGTGTGGAAGTGAATCATCGACATACATTCACTACCACGATCTTAGCGTTACTTCGAATCTTCCATTTCTCATAAATACAGCGTGTCCTCCGCTTCTGGAATAAATCGCTTCTGTATTCTTCCATAGTCAAAATTTTCCAGAGTATTCCTTCGGAGTACCTTCCACACAACAAAAGACAACAGAAACAAGTAGTACTCCTTCATGCCTTCTTGAAATAGTTTAAGGAATCTAATTGAAGTTGTAGATTACCCACATTACCACCAACTACAACCGCCAAGATGGGAGGCTACTGGAAAACTGCCAGTACCAATGAGATCCTGGCCATCACTGGCTGGCGTATCAAGGGTATCAAGATCACGCAGAAATCCTTCATCATGCCAGGACAAAAAGTGAGTACCATTGATCCATACTCAACAACTATTTTATTCCACAAGTTCAAAATCTGACAATAATCTCTCTAGGTCACCGTCATTGAGTACGTAGTCTTGAATCCTTTGCGCAAAACACGCACTTCATAGAATTCTCCATTGACTTCATATATCTAGTACCATGCCCAGGGATTACTTCCTAAATCTCCAAGCCATGACCAAAGAGAAACTACAATGTCTCATCCCAGTAGTCTTCACCGTAGGACCAGACGTCAACAAACGAGGCAAGAACGCCAAGAAAGGAGCTCAAGTAATCGAAGAAGAACACCACCCAGAAGGGTCATCCTCTAGCGGTGAACCAGCTGATGGAAAGAATTCTCACCGTCAAAGAAGAGCAGGAGACATAGAAGCTGCTAACCGAGAAGATGGTGGTGATGCACTTATCAAGTACTGTAGATTACTCGGTGGTAGTAAGGGATCTGAAAATGATCAGAAGATTGAGAATATTGTTAAGGGTGTTATTGAGGGTGAGACCAGAGTGCTTGTTTCTTCTATGACTATGGAGGAACTTTTCTCTGGGAGAGAGGAGTTTAAGAATCGTATTTCTGTTGGTATTCAATCTGAGATGGATCAGGTAAGTTATCTAATATAGCTCCCTTATTTCCTATGAGGAAGTTCGATGAAACTAATGGTTTTCAAAACTAGTTCGGTCTCAAGATCTACAACGCCAACGTCAAGGAACTCCGCGATGCTCCCGGATCCAACTACTTCCACTCGCTCTCCCAAAAAGCACACGAAGGAGCCATCAACCGAGCCCGTGTCGACGTCGCCGATGCCCAAGCAAAAGGTAACATCGGAGAAGCCCAACGCCATGGAGAGCAAAACCGAGAGATCGCCAAGATCAACGCCGAGACAGCAGTTCAAAAGACCGTCCGAGACAGCGAGAAAGCAAAAGCAGAAGCTACTCTTGCAACAAACAAAGCAATGTACAACCGCGATGTTGAAATTGCTCAAATTGAAGCAAATAGAGCGACTGAAAGCCGTGATGAAGCTCTTAGAAAAGAGGTCGAGATGAAGCGTGCTCAGACTGAGCTTGAGAGACTTAGAGCTTCTGATGTCGTTAAGGCTACTGTTCTCCGAGAATCGAAGCAACAAGCTGCTGATGCTAAGAAGTATGAGGCTGAAGCTGCTTCTAATGCTCGTACGTTATCTTTCTTCTTCTATTTCTACCCCTTCTATTAATGAACATTAAAACTAACCAAAGCCTCCAGAATTCTACACCGAGCAAAAGAACGCTGATGCATCCGCATACAACGAACAAAAAACCGCCGATGCTCGCGCCTACAAGGTCAGAGCAGCAGCAGCCGCAGATGTTGAAAATGAGAAGATGGCCTCCGATGCACAAATGTACAAGGGACAAAAAGCTGCCGAGACAAACGCGTACAACCAAAAAGCCATAGCAGACGCCTACGCCTACAAAGTTAAAGTAGAAGCAGAAGCCAACTTTGACGCAGCACAGAAGGACGCCGAGGCAGTTCTCATTCGTCAACAAAAGGAAGCAGCAGGTATGACAGCCATGGCAGGTGCATATGGGGCACTATCCCAAGCATTCGGTGGTCCTCAAGGATTGATCCAATACCTCATGATCGAGAAGGGAACATACGCACAGCTTGCAAATGCAAACGCTAATGCTGTTCGTGGTTTGAACCCTAAGATGACTATCTGGAACACAGGTAGCAATGCTGGTCAAGAGGGTGCGAACAGCTCTGGTGCTGGTGGTGTTGATTCCATCCGTAATATGTACCAGATGTTGCCTCCGCTTATGAGCACGATTAATGAACAGACGGGAATTACCCTCCCTGAGTGGCAATTTGGTCGTCTTGGTGAGCAGATCTCCGAGCGTGAGGTCAGTGGGAAGTTGATCAGTGGTATCAATGGGAATGGGAAGACCAAGTGAAACAGCCAGCATCAGTAGATGACTGAATGTTGAGCAACCGCTCTTTGAATACTTTTTTCATTTGTATCGTCTGGATTTCTTTTAGGTCTTGTAGTAAAGGGTGGCTATTTTGAGGTATTTCGTTATTGGTTTTGGCAAGGGTAATATTTGGTTTCTTGTTTTAAGTAAAGCATGCTGTCTACTTTCGGAATAGGCGAAATACCCATACACTCAACTCCTTATCCCTCACAAAGCTCAATCGTGCCTTAGTACTGTAGATGCTCTACTCCGTTGAATAAGTTCCAAATGATATTTGTAGACTTTAAAATGTGATTCAGTCATATTCAAGATATTCCTACCCTTCCGCTGCTAAGAATCAGTATCTCGTAGGTATACTCGCTTAGTTTAAACCACCCCATTTTCGACAACTCGCTTCACAAGCCACGTGTTTACTACCCAAGAAAATTAACTCGGAAGTTAGGGAATTACAATTTCTACAAGAAGATATCCTCCTCCGCAGGATTTTGATCATGGTTTTGGATTGGCGGAGAGGAAAACAGGTCTCATTAGACTAGGATAGGGGATAAGCTTTGAAGTACGCTACATTTGTCTGCTTAGCTTTATCAACTATAGAGTTGGCTATAAAGGATGAGTATGTATAATATTGTTGCAGTCCGTAAATTTTCCTTGCGGTTTATATTCCGGGATAGGTAAATATTTCCCAATGTAGCAAGAGCAGCAGGTGGCAAATTACTGGAATATAACTAAAAGATCGACTTCTTTTGAAATCAATGAGCAAGCGTCTTAAAATTTGTCAGCTGGTCTGAAAGTCACAAAAGTAAATTCATAAGCTTGGGATAGAGGCGTTAAGGATAGCGGATACAGTGCGACTTGACCATCGAGGAAGGGAGAACTAATAGATCGATTTCGAGCGATGAAGAGATATGTTTTAAAAATAAAGGTGACAGAGACGGAGAAAACATAACAACGCAGCTTAATTTCAGTACTTCGTATTCGTCCGCGACCCGACCAGAGAACCTGAAAATCCCAGGAGACTGGTGAGAAACTCCGAGCCGAGACTAACTTGAAGGCTTACTAGGACGATGGTTTAGCGAGGGGCTTAGTTGGTAAATGAAAGCCCCGCATTGCGCAATTTTGTTTGTTTCTTAGTTTGTTTTATTCATATGAGGTTTGAGAGCGTAAGGGACAAAGACTTTTAAATAACTCTATAAAGATACACAAACTAGCCCCACAAGTTTACGGCCGATATAAAAAACCAAATACCTACAACACTGACTGAGGGGACCGAGTATGATACTGAGACAGTAGGAATTAGAATAGTTAATTGTTAATTATAACCCTAAGTACAATGATTAATACGAAAATGACAATATCGTCTGTCGGATTTGCCATTTTAATGAATTACAACTGCTGCAGTAATAATGAATCAGTGGCCAAGTCTTTTATATACCTCACTTCCCACCTCCTTCTCCTACTTTTCTTCCAAACAACAACACACAACTTCATCTTCCGCAATCCAAATCCAAATCATCCACAAATTCAACACAAACATCTGAACCTTACCGTCTTTCATCGCAAAATCATAAATCCTCTGCAAAAATGCCCGTACGTCCAGTCGGTACTCCCGTAGGCCTCGAGGTCCCCGCCAAGGACGTCGCTCGTGGTACGTACCTCCATATTTCATACCCCACACAGCTTGCCATCCTTCTTCTCCCCCAATAAAACAGTCATCCCAAAAAACAGAAAAGTCAAGCTAACATAATCAACAATAACCAAGATCCGCATTCTACGCCGCAGTCTTCAACTGGACCTTCGCACCCTCATTCCTCGGTATCCCCTCCCACAAGCTCCTCACCTTCGAAGTCCCAGATGAAACATTCCCCATCGGTGGAGGAATTCCTAAGATTGATGAGGTAGCTGCGGCCACTGGTGTTGGTACTACTAAGCGTTACCTTTATGTTGAGGATATTGGTACTGCTATTGAGGTATGACTACACTTTATTCTATATATTTCTGCTAAAATGAAGATGGTATGTGAATTTTTACTGAGAATATAAATAGGCTATTGAGAAGCATGGTGGTAAGAAGTCAAGCGATGTTATTCCCGAAGGTTCCAAGGGACTCTTCTAGTTCTTTGAAGATACGGAGGGTAATAACTTTGCTATTAACACTTATCAGAAGTAAGCGAGTCGACTCACTAGATTGGGGAGGAAATCTGGGTCTTTGGTCTGGAATTAGGGGAAGTGGAAGGCATTATTGCGAATATTCTAAGATGGGATGCTAATGGGGGAAAGAGGTCTCTTTTCTTGTTGTTGAACTTGAACTAGAGTCATTAGACTTTGAAAAGTGTTCTTCACAATATTCACCACTGTGTTGGACTTTGATGAATTTCACCTCGGAGGAATAGTACAATACTAGTATATACCTGTGGTAACTGTTAGCTCTTTCCAGACGGAAGATGAGATCGTGCAGATTGTCAATTCCTCGGAATACGGTCTCTTTGATGGCGTATACTCGATTGGTTTCAGTCGTGCGATGCGTGTAGCTCGTAAATTGGATGTCGGTGTTGTGTTGGTGAATAATTACTTCCGTGGTGTATTAGGAACCCCATTTGGAGGGGTTAAGAATAGTGGGTATGGGAGGGAACATTGGATTGGTACTTTGAAGGAATGGAGTCATGTTAAGAATATTCGGTTTCCTAGTGGGTTGGGTTCTACTCCTGCTTGGGCTGGTGCGATGGACGTATGCAGGTCTTGAGCTTGTTACGTTATGAGTTCTTATAAGAATGACGAACAAATGCGGCTGCTCTGAGACACAATGGAAAGCCATATATCAAACATTTTGAGAGCACATGAGCTAATTCAATTTCTCGCTTCGATAATTCCAGTGTGCTTTGGTGACATGCTGTAGATCCACAGTTGAGGGTGTGGTTTACTAGATTCGTTATTAACAATTCAATCTTGCTATTGTATGTAATCCAGCTCACCCATAAAAGCGAGTGCCATTCAAGCCACTCTGTGTTTGAAGGCTTAGCTTCATAATACCAAACAGCTCGAATTTGTATATGATTCAGTCTCTTTTTGCATTTCCGAAATGATACCCCAATTAAGCGACGACACCCCTGAAAATAATACCTCTAATTATAATAACGGCTCTAGATAGATCTAGGTTGGCTGGTAAACAAGAATAAATTTTTGAGAGCCGAAATCAACAGTCATCTGTCACTTCGATGAAAATTTCCAGCAAGCAAACAGATGAGCTTGTTTAAGATTTTGATATTCTCTTACTCGGGAAAGTGAGATAAGACACCACTTTGACTATACTTCAGGCTTCTAGACTATAACACTATTACATGTCGTCGTTCATTCCCACAATCTTTAGTGAGTCTTTCCAGAGGCGTGCTTCATTCTTTGGGTCATAAGTCTGGCGAACGTATCCAACCCCAAAACTCTCATTGTCGTCTTCACCACGTTTTGCTTCTGCACAATCCTCCAGATACTTTCCTCCTTTACCCTCCCATTCCTTCCCAACTGCAGCAAGAACAGTCGTAGCAGCTCCCTGCTCAGGCGTTTTCACGATCTTAACAATCTTCTCGTCGCTCAAAATCTGCTCGAGGAATTCGCTGCCTAAGTGTCTGGGCAGATCTGTGTTTATTGCGCCTGGGTGGAGACTTGTCGCATGAAGGCCCTTGTGGCCGTAGCGATGTTCCAATTCGTTGGCCATATAGATAGTAGCAAGCTTCGAGTTTGCATATGCTAGCCCATAATGATACCCTCCCTTTTGAAAATTATAATTGTCACTTTCGTTAAGGTTCCATGAACGATGAGCTGACGACGAAACGATAACAACTCTAGAGTGAAAATCAGGAGTCGAGCTAGCAACCAAGGCAGGCTTGAGAAGTTGGAATAGGAGGAAATGACTAAGGTGATTTGTAGCGAAGTGCATCTCCTGGCCGTCCTCGGTGAGCTTGATTTCCTCAATTCCCATAACACCAGCGTTGTTGACAAGTATATTAACTCGATTATTCGATTTCGCGAGGATAGTTGCAGCAGCAGCTCGAATACTAGCAAAAGAGGCATTGTCCATGTTTACCAGCGAAACACGACCTGGTTCCAGAATTCCAACAAGAGCAGTCTCGGCTTTCTTCATGTCGCGAGCAGTTAAAAACAAGGTAGCGCCCGTGGTAAACAATGCTCGTGCAGTCTCAAGACCAATTCCTGAAGTTACACCAGTGATGACCATTATTTTGCCGACGAGTTTGCCTTCGAGGGACTCATCACGAATGATTTGGAGGGCGGTTGGTCGCGCATCTCCTGCACCTTGAGGGTTGGTATGAGCGGCAGCGTATGGACTCATGTTGATAAGCAGTCGAGATACGAGTATAATCACGATTAATGGGTGAGTGTAAAGCGAGTAAGCTCCTGTCGCTTATTGTGTGATGTGGTTAGAAAAGGAAGCTTGATCGGGAGCAGTAAATTTATATGCAAATACCTTAGTAGAGCTGGGCTTGGTTTTACTAGAGTAGATAGGTAGGCAGGTATCTAGTAAATATGTGGTTTACTCTAAGAAAAGTTTAGTTTGTATATATACCTACTGCAAAATAAACTACCTATCAATACCTAACCTAGTTAGTAGGCTCACTGGAAGGTTTAAGTACACCTAAGACTTAGTACAAGGTAGAGACCAGAGTGTATTTACTTACTTATACCAAGGTGTAAACCCTCGAGTACAATGATGGTGATTGAGTGAGAGTCTGAATTGTCTGATTCTGAAAAATGAGTGGGAGGCAGTTGGCCTTTATATACAAGAGCTGAGCATCAATTGGAGCCTGATTCCCATAAAAAATAAGGCATTCCGGATGCAGCAGCACTAAGCGTACAGCGCTATTATACAATCGAAAATGTGATTGTCAAGGGCCTGAAACAGAGAACGCAGTTGTGGCCGAAATGAGGATATACTCCGACACGTGACAAAACGACTCACACTTATTTATTCCAAGGTATCTAATGCTATTTAATATACCCTATATAATATTTATAAGCTTTATAAGCAAGCTCATCCTAAATTAACCAAATTAAATCTTTTAAAAAGACTAATATAAAGATTGAGAGAGAGAGAGGTAGGTATTTACAACGGATCTCCACCTTCTTGGTCATCGGCGGCCGCTGACCGGCCCCTACAATGCTTTCATTGCGGCCACTACAGCGACGCAGTCACTCTATCACGGACGGCACAGCACTCCTCACTCCTCTTCACATTACCACCACCTCCATCCAAATATCAACTCCCCGACTCCCTGTACCTATCACGCCCTGACAAATACTACAACAGGAAGGTGGCTAGGCTCCATCCTTCCACATCATGAGCAGTGAATCCAGGTGTGCACTTCATGTAAGGTACGGAAGAGGAAATGCAATAAAGCACTTCCCAAATGTTCGTCATGCTCTAAGTAAGTCGATTTCATTGGGTACCTATTGCCTCACTGCTCCGCAGCAGCTTGACTCACAAGAATGGAAATAAAAAAAACTTGACATGCGAATATTGGAGGCCGGAGCAACCCGCAATTCTGTATCTGCATCTGCATCTGTGTCCGATCGATTGTGGTATGGTTTCCCCGTCCATGATGATCGAGCGGATGTCCAATCCATTGACATTCCAACCATGTTGTTCTTGGATCCGGGTATCTTACAGCATGGGCAGGTTGAAATCTCTCGAGCTGCTTGGAGACATGAATGAAATTCAAGTCACTGCATCCAAATTCTCTGAACACATACACTTGTGGATGCCCTTTACCTCTAAAAAACGCTTCTATGAAATCTACCTACGGTCGTCATTCCAATCTCGACCAGACGTTGCGTAGGTACGAGTACTTTAGTGAAATTCTATATCTAGTTTTCTAATTTAAAATAGTCTTAAGATAGATATCTGCCTTAGACAATAATACATTCCCCTGATTCTTCCTCTGGTATTCGCAACCTCCCCTCACCCTCGCTTATTCTCTAATATCAATATCGCTAATAGGAAGGCGTGATTATAAATTAATATGTTAAAGCTTATCTCGTTCTCCTTTTAGTATGCTTAGCACATGAGATACACAAAGATGGAGTAAGACACAACTATGAAGTATAGCATTCTGGCGAACAGGTAGGGAACAGATAAGGGAAGACAATACAGTGTGGAATTCTCATGTTCCTCTTTAGAGGCGTGTTGAATTAGGGAAATAATTATCCGATCGTCCTTTGGCTACAACAAACAGGCCCATATTGCTATGAATAACCATTCCGTTCAAATATATAACCTTCTACGCCGACCATAAAATTATCTACCTTGATTTGATTTCGATTTGATTTGTTTATTAGCAGTGTAGGTAAGTACTATTCACCACCTATCCCGTACCACCAAAAACCACCTACTCAACGGCCGTAACATCCATAACCCCCCTCCCAAAAAACTCACTAACCGTCCCAAATTTATCGCCGCTCTTCGCCAACGCATCCATAAACATATCATGCCGATCAGCAGTCTCATCCTGAGCTCTACGAATAGCACGAATGGTATCATTGCCCTGTTTACAAAGCGGACAATCACCTTCAACATTCCCATCCTCATCAACTTGTACATTTAGACATCTCTGGTGATATGAATGTTTACAGAGGAAATGAACAGCTGGTAGGTCGAGGGGAGAACCACCACAGCCTGCACAGCGGGTTGCGTTTAGGATTAGTGGTTTTGAGGAGAGATCGCTGATTTCTTGGCGTTTGCTGACTGTTTCGGTGCGGTAGGAATCGATGAGGCGCCTGTTCGAGGAAATTTCTTTACGCTCACGTTCGATAGTTTGTTGGAGGTAGGTTTTCACCATCCCCATGGTTGCAACGGCGTTTGTGCTTAGTGTTTGGATGACTTGGAGGGGGGCCATGAGACCGTCATCGTCGATTTTCTTAAGGACAGCATCAAGCTCGTCGCCTGCTTCCTCGAGCACGCGTTGGTCTGATGTGAAGTATGCGAGTGCTGCAGGGTATAGCTGAGGCTCTTCTGGACCGTATTTTCGTAGGGCTTTGATTGCACCGCGGGTATCTTTCGCAGAGGTGTATGACCGGAAGATATCGAACCGCAAGCCGGCTTGCTCGCGGACGAGAGTGGTACCATCGCGGAAGTCAGATAAATGCGATAGCAGGAGGACATTGGAGATGTCTATTGGAATTTCCTTGCCCTCGATCAGTGTTTTGGCCTTTGCCTCCCACTCTTCCCGGTCTACTCCTTTCTTCTCATTGGATTTATGCAGGTACATTTCAAACAAGGTGGTGTAGAGATCAATCTTATCCCTCTCCTTCAGATCTGTCTCTTTTAGACAGGCCTCCAAGAAAATTATGAACTCATCGGGGTGATCAACGAAAGAAGAGAAGGCAGTCCTGGGTTGTGGTGGTATGTATTGAGGCGCAGGCAACTCTTCAATATCCTCTGTAACTTGGCCATCACTAATAGTAGGTCTTACGTTACTTTGTGTTGGTGGAGACACAATGGATGATGTATTCATGTACGGTAAAGGAAGGAGATCCCTCAAGTTTTGGACCGCTCCCGCCGCATAGCCAACCTGTGGTGCCGGGACCTCTTCAACGATAACATCAGTCTTAGGTCGATAATGGCCAGTATAGAAGTCAATAAACGTTTGAGTCATGTCTGTAGCGCAATGCTCTAAGAGAACTCGTGCATATTTCATCATGTTAGGATAGGCCTGTACATGGTTAGCTCCACCGCTTCCTATCCAAGATGATATCCACTTACAGCATCGGGGTCTAACCGGCAGATATAATTAAGAGCGGCTGCGTATTTCTTCGAATCCTCGATTAAGATATCGACCACCAACTCATGTTCGCCATGTTTCGTAGCAAGATAAGCTGCTTGCTCGTAATAACCGCCTTGTCGACACATGGAGATGGCTGTATCAAGGTCGAATTTGAGGTCGCCAGGTGACTTTATAAACTTCTCAAGTTTATCGATATCTTTAAGTTTGGCGTAGCAATTCAGTAGAAGTGTCGTGTGGTCAGCGGTTGCCTTGTGGTGTTCATGTAACTCCTCAAGATACTCAATCAGGTTGTGTATCCGTTGCGTGTCGAGAAACTAATTTCCGTCAGTACAGGCGTGGAACGAAAGCTATTCAACCGACCTTTCTGATGACCTGTGATGGTTCGGTATTATCAATCGCTTTCAAATACTGTTGCATAGCACCATCATAATCTCCCTTTTGATACAAGTGGTCACCATATTTGCGGAAGATGATGTTTTTTTGACTTGAATCCATGCCTGACTTTTCCGCCAGATTGATTGCATAGACAAATAAATTCCTCTGGAACAAGATTTCAAGACGTTGTTGCAACGGTTTCTCATGATACCGATGAATCTATATTCAAGTTAGATAGGACAAAGCACGACATAGGTATGAAGTTTTACCTTGCCATCTTGAGTAAGTGTAAAGAGGTCTCCCCAAATCATAAACAGGGCCTTGATCTGAGAGACCAACGATTCAGAATGCGCAACAAATTTCAGGTCCGTATCCAACAGGGTGAATGTTGACGTATTAAATAGGTCATCTGCTTGTGTACCACCAAGTTTTCGAAGGGTACTAGATTTTGTCGCAGTGGTGTTGGCTGGAGGGCAAACAAGAGCAACATAGTCGTTGTAGATTTCCACAAGGCTCTTCGGACCATCATATGCATAGCAGGGCCCTCTCCCGTCGATACCGTAGTAATAAATGGCATCCTCCCTTACCACAACAATGTCCCCATTCCTCTTATCGACCGTCATACAACCAACAGCACATCCGGAATCCTCCAAATTTCGTGCTGGTTGGCCTTGACCTCTTCCAGAAATCACTAGTTTTAATATCCGTGATATAGTTGAGACATGAAGAGTGGTGATACTAGTATCCGTCCTGAATTCCACCCCAGTAATCGGTTCTTCGGACTCGTGTACAGTGCGCTGTTTCGCGCCTCTATCGTGGATCAAGTCGCCGCGGATGACTGTCACAGACCCATTTCCAAACCCGATTGCCAGTTGTGAAAGATCATCGAGAGCTGTGAATGCGGTTATCTATAGTAGATCCTCTAGTCAGTAATGACTTGTATACAACTTTGGAATGGGCAAAGAGAGCACGCACAGGAAACGGCTTACGCCCATTGTGTATGTTCAATTCAGACTGACAGGTCGGCAGCCCCGTCTTCTTCGTCGGCTTGTCCAATGCCCAGACCTTCAATATAGGTTCGCTCGACAAATCTTCCTATACCGCATCAGCTTCAAGACCTCGTATAAGCGCCCACTGGAGACGTACAGCTATCGTGACTAGCAGAGAGGTCCCCTCCACCTGCTTCATATGTGTAATCGACCCCACATCATGCGCCTGGAACGCTCGCAAGACCTTGAAGGTCGGAGACAGTATGCGCACAATACCGTCATAGCTACCCAAGAAGAGGCTTTCAGACCCGGAGCAGACACAGCTGATTTCGTTGTTCTCGAAGAAGGACTTGCTCTCGTCGTCTGGCGGCTTGACCTGGCTGACTTCGAAGAAATCGAACGTTTTCCACTATAGTAAGACACTGTCAGCACAACAACATTTGGCCTACATTACTGCGCGAATAATTCTTACCGAAGTTAAAGCCATATCATCGATTATGCAATCATCATGGGGAGGTTCGGAGGTTGGGAGCTGGATATCAACGTCGTCGTCACAATTGCCCCAAGCTTGAGCTGTTATGATAGGTGCACGGTAGGTAAATGATACTTGATAAGACGATCACGTGACTGAGGTACCGGTTCGAGCTCACCGCGGTACGTAGGCAACACGTACGAAGTATAATTTAAGTAACTCGGATTTATAGTAAGAGCGTTCCTAGGTTGCCGAAATCAAGAGAGTCGATGTACTTTTGTAGTCTGCTTTGGCTGTCATTTCTAGCAGTAAATCAAATACTTCGTACACATATCATAACCCAGGAAACGAAGCAGGGATTAGCTCTCCAAAATCGGCCTAGCTTCTTCCATGAGGCTACGAGTACCCTTATACTTACTATCCTCCCCCCTCCTAAATAAAGGTTTATTCGGTGGGCTAGCGGGTCGGAGCTATAGAGGGCATACTCTGAGTGGTTGAAACCCTTGAGAAGCCCTTGCCTGCCTTGTTGCACAGGCCAAAATCTGGTCAGTTGCACAAACTAGGGTGTACGCAGAAGGCTCAAGTGGCCTGTCTGCCTCCTGCTAGGCTACGAAAGCAGTACTTTCTATTTGTTAGACCCCCTGACAGCTGGTTCCACCCGCCCACCAAATAAACCTTTATTTAGGGGGGGGGATAGTAATATAGAGTTGTTTGTTTCTATTGTACACTTTTGTTCGCCGTGTGTCGCATATCCCAGGTCTTCTTCTGTGGACGACCTCCAATTTCGTCATGGCTGAACCTCGAAAGAGAAAGCGCAACAGCAGGAGAAAGGAGAGTAGTGGAACAATGGACAGCAGCGAGATGACTGAGAATGGTGAAATGGGGAACGACAGTGACAGTGACTACGTGCTCCTGGTCCAAGATCGGAATAAGCATGCAACAATTGCCAGTAAGTAAGTTGCAATTCCTTTGCCAAGACAAGTATTCTGTATTGTGGTGTTCTTTCTAAAGGCAACGGCTAGGTTGTTGGGTGCTCAAAAACTTGCCAAGTACAATTCAATACTTGAATATGTTTTCCTTCTACCTGCTACTCGTTGGCAGTGTGTCAGCTTTGTGTAATGGCATAGTTACACTCAATGTTGTTGGATAAACTGCGAGCCGCATCTTCACAATCAAGGAGAGATCTGCTTACAATGTTCTCCCCTTACTTTATGGAAATATTCAAGCCATACGATGAGGGGGGTATCAAGGCTCAACTTGACACAGATCCGAGCTTATTTTGGATTTTTCTCACTTGGATGAATACCGGACACTGCGAACATGGCCCCGAACTTGGTCAGGAAATCCACGAAACTCATGATGTACTCCTCTGGGCATTAGGAGAGAAGCTTCGAGTGCCTGCCTTCCAAAATTACTGGATGACCGAATTCATAAAATGGTGTAGCCTCGAGCGGTGGCGTTGGCCCAGTATCGAAGGAATCGAGACAATCTACACAGCAACCCAGCCAGGCTCACTATGCCGAAAGTTCGCAGCAGCCTCGATAGTTCCTCTAAAGCCTCTTGAACTCTTGGCTAAGGGGACTGAAAAGTATAATCAGTAGGAAGAATTGTTCCGCACGCATCCTGATATTGGCTTTGATATTCTGATGGAAATGAATTCCTTGGATCCCCGTCTACCACTAACATGGGAATACTACTTGAAGCCGAGATTTATGAAGAGGGAGTTCTCGATTGAGGCTCTCTGGGACAATCAGATCTTAGCGCGGAAATCAAGGCAAGAGATCGAGGCTGGTGCTGCGAAAGGAGACCTTCGGGATCAGGTCGAATTAGTACATCTCAACCGGGGGATGTCTTCGTTCTTCTAGAAGTCCTTAACGATGAAATTAATACGATGACAAAATTATTCATACTACAAAACAAATTAAGAAACTAGAGCTGTACTTAGTATATATTAGTACCAGGTCTCCAGATGGCAGCACATCTGGACTTGATGTTTCCAGATGATCTTTATGGGGAGACAATCTCATAATAAGATTTTGCATTGTATGAGTTTCCTTGTCTGGTTTTACTATTTTCACTTTTCCCATAATTAATTTGTTATTATCTCTTCTCTTTTGAGTTTGGGAGTTAGCGAGAAAAGTGTACGAAAGGTCTTCTTGCAGTCTCTACAGCAAGAGCTAGTTGTACGTTGATTATACTTCAAATCTATCCTAACCATAAAGCTATACACGGTTTTCTATTCCATAAGTTCAATCTCTTTCGCTTCGGTAGCTACATTTACGACTTGCAAATCAGCCCCGCAATTGAGATCTATCTATAATCTAGCTTGATACTACCTACTAAGAATCACTAGTATAAAGACACTGTGGGTTGTGTGTGATGAGACTACCAATAAAAGTCCACTTATGGCAAGGAAGCAATCTCAATCCTCATCAACACTCCCAACCACTACATCAAGTTTCATTCCCTCAGACCCCCTAACCCATTTCATAGGACCTATAGGAAACCCCACCTCAGACGATGAAATTCAGTTAAGCGCCTCTCTGGTTTCCAAACCTCAATCAGCTTGCATACCCTGTTCCCAGTCCGGCAAACCTCCAAACCTCTAGAGCAATATACCTACTGTATCAAATTCGACATTATATCTGCAGCTGGCAAGATAACAATTTTAGAAGTCGTGACAGGATCAAGCCAATTCTTGACCCAGTTCCATATAGTTAGAAAATATGATAGAGCTCCTATAACCTATATAATTTTTTTTGTTGTTTTCCGGGGCATGCTAATATAATTAGAAGGGAAAACAACCCACAAAATCCTTATCTAAAGTCTTAGGATAACTCTTCGCAAGCAACTCGTCAAACTACTATAAATAATCCTTCCGATTCCAAACCTGTCTCAAACCCGCTAAGTATCACTGTAATAAGCTGCAAAGGGTTTAATTTCATCCACAGGCTCTCGATCACAATTGATATTCTACCATGCCTGGAATAAGCCGACATGTAAATGCTTCTACTTGGCAATAGCACAAACCGGCCTTGGTATTTACTATACTTTATACTCGTCGCCGAACTGCAATGTACCTTGTTGTGTAACTCTTCAAAAACAACTTGGATTTTGAGACTCGGAACTATAGAGATAAGTAGGGAATTTAGAGTGCTTGTATCAAGAGAAAGCTAATACATTACCAACAATCCAATACATTCATTCTCCTTACAATACAACGGAAATAGAAACAAAATCATTGCGACATTTCACCTAATTATTGATATCGCTAATTGATTATTTTTAGAAAAAGGGAGGGGGGAAGGATGAAATTGTAATTTGTCGGATAACAGCTTAAAGGATTCTTCCTGTAACTCTAGGTACTATCTTGCTCGCTTAAATTTTAACGTTGACGTGTTCTGTCACCCCCTTATAGCTAGGTAGTTCTCCTCTTAATAGCCTACATTTAATCCACCACCTAGTATAACTCTCAACATATCCATTTTGTTGAATATAACACAAAAACTTTGGCCCACCCAATCAAGCCAAAATAACCAACTAACAATCCAATCAACTATTTCCTATTTCGATTTCTCCAATACCTTCCATCCTCCAGCATCCAACCAAATCAACGCCATCTTACAAACCTCATCCTCAGCACTTTATTTAGTACGTCCAGTAGTTTCTCCCTCAAACCTAGCCCCAGATCGAAATCCCAACTTCACATCAAATTCCATCTTTTATTCTCCATCTGTTCTCAATAGATTGAAAATCGATATAAGGAGTACTGATTGCAGGCACTATTGCAATATCTAAGCAGTTTTCCCAAAGGATGGCAGCTGGGTTTTCTAATTATTTTCGTGTGAGTGGTGAGCAGTGTGAAAGTGGCATTTTGGACGTTTTGGTGGAGGGTTTTATGTAGCGTGTGATCTTGTCTTTTTAGTCTGACGTATATATTTTAGAGGAGATTGAGGTGATTTCGATTCGTTTTTGGTGCTTATTGAAGACTATGGGACCGCGAGGATGATTTTGTTGATTTTGTGAATATTGTTTGATTACAACGTAGAAAGGACTGGCTTCTTCGACACAGTACCACTTTTCCTTCGGGAGTGAAATATTCTTGTCTTTTTGTCTAAAAGTGGGTAGATAGCCAATACCATTGTCTTCATTTCAACCCAAGAACCACAAACCACAAACTCAGTTATCCACTTTGCAACTGTAGTAAAATAAAGTAGAATAACTTCACCGGAAGACAAAATTTTGATACACCTGCGGATGTAAGGTGAGACCAGTGAATTTAATTTGCTTGATCGGGAACCGTTCCAGATACTGGATCTTTGAACTTTCACTTTGGCTTCTATTGACAAAGCGACGGCAATTACTTGTCCTACACTCAAATCAAAGTATTCTAACCATGATTTTGGGTGATAGAAAAAGTATGTTATATTGATTCCTTTGCGAAATGTAAAAATAGATTGTAATGATACAGGGAAAGCGGCATTAAATTTATGAGTGCGTCGTCCTGTTAATTATCAAGTTGATTTGAAAAACTAAACCATGGTCGTTGGTCTGATTTTGAGAAATCAACTGCTTAAACAATTCTCATTTAACCTAATGTTTGCAGTTCCATGTTGCTGCTATATCAAGTTCCCAATTCACTTAGCTCGCTTCGGCTTCTGAATCCCATGGGGAATCTCTCGCAACCTTCAACCGATTAGGTTAAAAGACACAGTTGCGTAATTTATAAAGGAAGCTTCATACTTCTCTACGTATTTTGTCGCTGACAGTGAGGTTGTGAGATCTATTCTTGCTAAGGGGCCTCGAGTGGACGTCACCCCTTTTCGGTTTCGCTTAAGTTAATGCGATAAGCGAGGTGCATATCCTGTACAATTTGCAACCTTCAACTAAGTAAAAGAAAGAGCTATACAATTTATAAAAGACAATTCGTGCTACACCACGCATTGTGTCGTAGACCGTAAGTTGATAAGAGCTATTTTTGCGACGCAAAAGACATTTCCTGTTGCTCCACTCATTTTGTCGTAGACAATGAGTTGACAAGATCTATTCTTGCCAAGAGCTGTGAGTGGTCCCGATTATCAAATTTCGCTTAAGATAATCTGCCGGCGGAACACAATGCATGCATCAGTGGACCTCGTCTCCCCAGACAAGAAATGTTTTAGTCCGAGCACAGCAAACATCCACTTTATTGGACACGCAAGCAATCCTCGGGTCAGGGGAAGATCCACGAAAGATCTTCTGGCAGGCCTATTGAGAACGACGTAAACATAATTCATTATACAGCTGTTGGTCAGTCCTTGAAAACCCGTCCTCGTCTCCTTTGAGAGTAATTAAGAGTGTCTTGCATGCTTATGTGTTACTGTAGCTGTCGAGGCTCGTACGCAGCACTGGGCAAGAATAGCAGCATACCTCTAAGTTCACGGTTTTTTAGTTCCCGACATGCCGACCTTCTATTGTACCTATTTAACTCAATGCCCAGATATTTCTGGTCTGATTCTAATCATCATTCCACAGGTCTCATTCGGCAAACACTCCTTTAAGCCTTTTTTGGATAAATTAAATTAACGTTCATTATGTTTTCAACTTCTTCTTTCTTGGCCGCTATGGCTTTCCTTAGCTCTGCCGCCGCTTCTCCATCTCGGTACTCGGGAGATATGTCAGATGTCCTTGCGGCCCGTGAACGTAAGACATGTTTATTCCCGTCTCTGTGGCGCTGAATGTTGCGAGAGCTTAGTAGAGAAGCTTAAACTAACATGTCTCATCCAACAGTCTGCAACGGAACCATTACTTTGGACACGACAGTTTCGAACTACACAGTTCTAAGCAATGATACTATTGAGAGCATTGCTGCATCCTTCAACCGAGGAGTCTGTGACCTCGCTCGCGAGAACCGTATGGCCGAGCCAACCCTCATTTACGCCGGCGAGGTCCTCATCATCCCAGCACAAGTCTGCGACCCAGATAACGGACCTTCCTGCTACTTGACCAATAACACAGCTGCAACCGACACTTGCGTCAAAGGCGGACCTCACACTTACACAACCTTCCTGGGAGATACTCTCCAAAAGATTGCCAATGCCAAATTCAACATCTCGCTTGCTGCTCTCCAGGCAACTGCTGGCACGCAATACCCTGACCCGTATGCTATTATCGAGGCTGGTGAGACTGTGAAGATTCCGAATTGCTCTAACAGCACGTGTGTTTTCCAGCCTTATCGTTTGGACTATGGAACTGTTGTTGAGCTTGCGAATGAGTATGAGTCGACGGTTGGTCAGATGATGGCTCTCAATTTGGGTTATAACCATAGCGATGCGACTACTGGCCCATTGTTGACCGTGGTTATGAACTGTACTCAGGTTGGAACGGCCACTGCAGAGTCTTAGGTTCAACGACATTAAACCATGACAAGACCATGAGGGGCGTTTGCAAGTTTTCCATGGCGCACATAAAACCGGAGGGCTCTGGTTTCCGTTTGGACTTTTTGTAAATAGACTTTGTGTTTTCCCGACAGATTTTACTTCGGAGTTTATGGGCGGGTTTTACAACTAGCATCCACAGTCGTTCCCAGAATTTCCAATTTTCACATCATTAACCACAGTCACCAAGACTTCTTCCAAACTCTTCCCACCATTCAATCCCAGAAGATCATTCCACGCCATGCCCTCTCTCTTCCAAGTCCCCATAACATCAATATTCTGATCCCAAACCGCAACTCCCGTTAACAAAGCAACACCACCATCAAAATACCCCTTTTGCATCCTATGCTTCGCCTCTTTCCTAGCCAACTCCCCATCTACTTCATACCAATCATACTTCCTATCCTTTCCCTCAACCTTCTCAACAACCTCCACAATCTCCTCTAAGTTCGTCACAAAACTACTCACATAAACTCCTCTTCCTTGTACCTTTCCCCATGCTTCCTCTCCATCCTCAAGTTCAATAACCTTAACTATAGCTTTCGCTAAATCGGCAAACGTAGTCAATACAACCTCCCGTTTCCCACCGACCTCACGACCTCCAAAAGTCGATACACTTCCCCACAATAAATCAACACCAAGAACACCATCTATTTTCATTCCTTCTTCAAGTACATTACCAGCATAAATTGCCGTCCAAGAAATCTGATCCTGTTTCCGTAATTGCTCTTGGAATGACCATCGTGTTTGATATGGTGGTAACAAAGACCGGATCGCTGGGTTCGCACTATCGAGACCGTATTCACTTGGTACGAAACGTGATATTTTGGCTTTAGTAGCTGCGTCGATTAGGTTTGGTGTTTGATGGATATCTGAGCCTGCTAGGAGTGATATGAGGATATTTTGTCCTTTTAAGGCGGAGATGAGAGACGATGGTGTGAAATCTGTTGTTTGGTGGGAGATTTTGTTGGTGTGGTTATGTCCATGACGATGGTTATGTGTTCCGTGGTCTTGGTGTGAGTGTGAAGTGACTGATATGCTGGTTGGGCGGGTGGCTACTGTTGTGTCGAACTTGGCATGTTCGAGGGCATGCAGGAGATGTTTGAGTAAGGGAGAGGTGGGCGTCTAGATGATGGTTAAAATACTTTGTTTCCATCATCAACTGTGGCTACGTACTGCTACTACAGCTACTTTTCTCAGTATGCCTGCCATTTGGATCTGTTGTGGTTGAACAGAGTAGTAGTCGGTTCTCTCGGTCTTCAGTACCTACTCGGCCGAACGGGAGTGGGGTGGTGGGGTAAGAGATCTTCCTAGCTTAGCATGGCTCTTGGAACAAATTTTATAGATATCAAAAGAGGAACGCTGAAAGACAAATATTAGTCTTCGCTTCAAGTAGGTGAGTCTTTCCTATTTATTACTCCGAAAATAAACCTCGTGAGAGCGATATGGCGCCATATTACTAGCTTCGGATATCTCGCGTAATTCTTGCCGAGCAATTTCAACTCGGCATTATTTTATACTTTCATTCAAGTCTTGAGAGTATATTTCAACTGAAGCCACAAGAATCTAAGCCTACTTTTAAGAACGAAGACTTCGACCTGAGTTTGCTACTGTCCCAAATCATAGCCTTTTAAAATGCTGCAGAGATGAAAGACAAGTGAGATTTCGAGTTCGCTAATATTTCAATGGGAAATTGCTTATTAGCTCCGAAACACGACTTGCAAACTGGAATAGAACACTTCATCTGTCATCTGTGTCGCTTGTGTCAATGTGTGTATTGTTGTCACTTCCTTGCTCTCTTTTCATCTTTTCCCCTAATAGCTCGCCAATAAGATTATGGATTTCAGTATCTATCTTTTGGCTTTTAAATCAGATGCATTGTAACATCTTTTAGCTGACGCAAAATCTCCTTTTACAATCCCTCAGATCCTAAGTCTCAGGATTTTTAGATATTCTAAAGTCTGTGTGCTATGCTTCTTAGTTGTATTAAAGTTACGAGCTTGTGGTGAAAAGCTAAAGTTTGCTCGATTTTGACCTCTGGTTCTGTTCAGTGGTTAAAGTGTTAAGTAACAAGTTATGATTACTACGACAACAGCCTTGCTATAGCTTTGATAGCACATCTCATAGAAGCTCGACGCACTTGAGGTTCATCGTCCACCAGTCGGAATTCATTCTCTAGGAGAGTCAGGCCTGAGAGATATCATTAGTGGTCTTAATTTACAGGATGATCCCCTTGGAGAACTTAAGGCCAGCTCCCAAGAGATGCTTATCAAGTCAAATTAGAAAAAGTTGAGAGCCGCATCACCTCCCTTGCAAGCTTGGCCGGCTGGGTATACTTCTGACTATCTTGCATCCTTTAGTGGCCTCAAAACAATCTTCATTCCGTTCAAGGATAATGATGAAGGTACCGATGACGATACTAATGACGATACCGACGGGGATACAGACGAGGATACCGACGAAGATAACGACGGGAACAGCGATCAAGGATCAGAAATTCAGGCTGAGTTTCGTGCACGTGCTGATGAGCTCAGAGTGGAGCATATGCGGTTCTATTAACCCTCTCTATAAGGTCTTTTATTTCCCAGCGCGGACTCGAGTGGTGTTGGATCACGTGGGCACTAGCCTACCACTTCTTGCTCTTGGTCTTTCTCTTCTTCTTCTTCTTTCTTCCACAGAGACGATAGCACCAACATAGAAGCCAATTGAAGTCTATTCATTGTCTTCTTTCGTTTGCTAGGCTCCTACCACTCAATCTGACGTCATCGCTGAAACCACTTCAGCTCAGCCTAAACAACCTGAAGCTCCTCGATCTCAGCCTACCGTCGCGATCGAAGCTGAAAACGACTAAACTCAACCTCAACACGATACAGACGAACCTAAGGAAGGTGACGCCGCTCGCGTAGGTGATGAGTTCCACGAACCGCTTGTCACTTATAATATCGATCCCGAAGACAATCAAGCATATATTAATCTTCGTGAAATCTCTACAGCTACCGGACTCGATGAATAGCGCTTTGTCCCGTGGCTAGCTATTGTATCTATCGATAGTATGTCTTAGCCATTTCACCTTACAAGCCTTAGAAATACACCAAGTACTAAAATCATCTTTAGTAACCCGGACCGCCTGCGCAATACCACGCTCATCAACAAGAACCCTAGCAAGCGTAAATTTCACTATCTCAGCATAGAAGTTTAGCTTCGCGATGTCACTTTCTTTGAATACGCCGCAGTTCCTAACGGTACTACACGTGTTGCTCTTTCTGAAGACTTCCCTTCCGCGAGCACCGCACATGGCCTTTTGAACAACCATAACAAGGCATGCATGCACAGGGACTGTGCATTTTGGGAGCTGGGGATGTTGGGTCACGTGGGCACTAGCCTACCACTTCTTGCTCTTACTCTTCTTCTTCTTCTTCTTTCTTCCACGGAGACGATAGCACCAACATAGAAGCCAATTGAAGTCTATTCATTGTCTTCCTTTCGTGTGCTAGGCTCCGACAAGTGGCAACTTTCAGGTCAACACACCTTATTCTCCCAGCATATGTTTGCAGGACACTCTGTGGATAATTATAGGTGAAGAGATACGGTATGCAAGGCTACTCTGCGAGCTTGTAATTATACGCACATCTAGTACTGACCTTTTCCCACGCGCAGACGGTAAACCGTACCTCAGCCAGCGTCCATTTTTCAAGGCAAATCAAACTTTGAACAAAACATGGACCACAAAGCTACGTTGAAGATGAACAGTAGTGATGTATCAAACGCCCTTCCACTCATTACTGTACGTCACTCTTCCGCGAGGAGCGAGAGAAAGTCGCCCAAAAACCAATCCTATCCCTCGCTCTCCTTAACAGAAGAAGGTCCCCAACCAATCGAATCCGTCCGCAAAGCAATCACCATCTTCACCCATCGCGTGCGCATAGATCACCCCATATCCTTCGGGTTTATTCCCTCGTCGCTGTGATTATCCTGGCTAGGAGAACTTTTAGATTCTCTCCTTAACACGCACGCAGGTTGCTGGTTCCAAAAATCAGGACCTAGCACCATCGAAGCACCCTCTCTGTCATTTTCAATCCTCTCTTGGTCGTAGTTCGGAGTCATGCTTGCACGCATAGGTGGAGCTAAACTATAAGACGCGTTGCGGATTCTGCTTCGATGAAAATCATTCATTTGATTATCCGAGGCGCAGGTAGGGCAATATTTTGTGCCGCTCGTTTCGGCATTGCGTCTAGCACTATCTTTAACAGTGACCCAGTGGAGGACGAGGATACTGAAAAGGACTGCAGGTATTGTTGTTTAGTAATGAGAGCACTAGAAAGTGACCGATATAACAGGCATACCTTCTGAGTTGCAGCATAGCATGCAAATCCAGGCCTTTTCTCCGTTGAGAGTCGTTAAGACTGATAGGTTCCTTAATACGTGTCAGATAGTTATTATAAAAGAAAAGAAACACGAAAATACTTGCACTACACTAGAGATAAGGGTGCACACGCTTCCGATAAAGGTTCGAACCGTTACAGTGTGTAATGGCGAATTAGGATTACTCTTATACATCTTCGTGTCTAATCTTCTAGTAAGTAAAAATAAATAGACTTAGAAGAGTAGATGGTGATACACACTTCGTAAAGGAATTACAAAAAGTGTCGTTAAGTATATATAGAATCATTGTTAGCGTAGTTGGTAGCTCCGGAAATAAAGGAACAAACATTTAATATGACATCAAATGCGACCAGGGGCAACATTGCCTTCTTCTGTACGCCGATAATACATACCCCATTCGCCTCTAGGATGTTGATTCGGCTGTACTGGAGTTAGTAAGATGGATTTAGAGATATTTACTGTCTAATACAAACTAGTAAAAATTCAGAACGGTGACACCACAGTAAGGCGCTGTTGTTGTTAGTGGTACTGCGTAACTATGTCACTCGCTGCTTATACTAACCTAGCATTCCAATGCAGTTGAAGAGGTAGAGTTTAGATTTCATTCGAGGGGTCGTGACTCCACTGATGATGTACTAGCGTCTGTATTAGCATATCCTTTTGTTCTAGTAGTGAAATGAACATACTACTTTCTCGACCAGAAAATAATAAATCAACTAGTTTGAGCGTCAGAGGAACCTTCATGGTTAGAATTCTAGAGAGAGCTTACGACCTCAGATCACTGTTAGCCTACTTGGAGTCGTAATTGAAGAGGAGCGAGCTTACTTTAGCAGACAGGTAGCAAGTCAAACACAATAAAATTGTAGCAGAACATGTTGTAAATGATGTATCGAAGCCAATTCCTCCAGAAAGAATAGCTGTCCCAGCCACAAAGAGCATCGAATCAATATAGATTATTAGAAGGACTATGTAGCAGATCACCTTAGCTAGATGATTGGCTCGCTCACATGGTCAACATACGCCAACGGGTAACTGTTAATCCTCTCCAATTTCGCACATCTCGTAAACGCTGACCTGAGAACAGCAGGTTAGTGGTGAACTTGACAATACTCGTGATTATCTACACATACTTAAACAGACTGCCAAAACCCCTATACTGATAACAGCGAGCGTCACTGAAACGACCTGGCTGGTTTTAACTGGCTTAGGAAGCGCAATAATAGCCTTGTATGATTCTGCAACATCCTTTATTGACAAGTGGGATGGCATAACTGACAATGTTGCCCTTCGATATTTGGTTGTAGGAGAAACCACAGCAGAGGGATGGATAAAAAAAGATATTGTCTCAATGTTGCAAGGTGTAAGAGTAATAAACGGCTGCGGGCCTATTTGATGCAGCTGTGTAAAGCCGCAACCGGTATTCACGATAACCATCTAGAACTAACGCAGCCACGTCTAGCCTAGAGGGCTGTTAATGCATACCCTGAGCATCGGTTTCGGTGAGAGCGAGAAGTATTAGGCGGTCGGCAAATTAAAGTTCGAGGATTCCATCTGGCAGCAGATCACATCCGGCAGAAAGGTAATATTCCTCAGGCCATTCTATCCTTGGTGGCGCTCGTAGTCAATATCGCTGAAAGCATAGGGCTAGATGTATTTTATTGCACATCTTAGGTGAATGCTATTTTGTGAGAGGTTGGATGCTGTTTTAGGACAACACTGAATGCTGTTTGTGGAGAAGTCAGACGCTGTTTCTAGATGTTAGGAGCCGTTTATAGTTAGAGTAATAATTATTGAAGAGATTGAATTACAAACAATCAAACATTTTAGTTGGATTTCCTTGATCTTAATAAACAAGTTTTGGTCAGGCGTAAAGTGCGGTTATCTAGTCACTTGCGTTTAGTTCTGCGAGGACAGACTATTACGTATTAACCATGTTAACCATGTGGCAGTTAGTCTACTTCGGATTTCCCGATGGTATTCTTTCTAATTTCTATGGCTTTTAAAAATAACAATCCAGATCTTTAATGATTGAACTATTCAACTTGAATGAGATTACTTCTCGGTACTGCTCAGTTCCTACAGTAAGTATGCGAAACATTTCGGTCCCTGGACCGACTTTACTTGAGCCGACCATGGGGAAATGACGATCACGTGTCCTGCTGAGCAGTTTTTGGTGTTTTCATCTTGGCAAGGCTGAAAAAGGCTGAGCATCACCAACATCTTCAGTTCAAAAGAAAATCTCAATTCCTACGCAGCTTTCTTTCCTCTCGTTTAAACCATCATCTCTCACATGTACAGCAACATTTGAGGCCGCCATGTCAGACCCGCTCTTATCAACACTTTGTCGCATATGTTACATCAATCCGCCCAAATATAAATGTCCCCGTTGCTCTATGCAAACATGTTCCCTCACATGTTCAAAACGTCACAAAGGTTCGTGCAATAATACTATTCCCGGCCAAAATTATTTGTGTGGTTATTCTGACTGCAAGTACGCAATAGTTAGAGCATCATGCAACGGCCTACGAGATCCTACAGTCTTCAAACCCATGTCAGAATTAGCCACTCCCTCGGGCGTCGACCACGATTACAATTTCCTGCATTCTATCGAACACAAAATAGAGAGGTCTGAGAAGGAAATAGTTGAAGATCGTGGATTGGTTAAGAAAGAGGAACTCCAGGCTGCAAGGACAGGCAATACCAGAAATCGGGGGCCCGCGATGCACCCTAGGGGCGATGTGAAAATTGAAACAAAGTTAAGAGAAATGAGGACGAGGGTTGACAAGGCACCGAAAGGAATGAAGCGAAATGTTGAAAACAGTACACGCTACAGTTACAAAACGAGATGTATAAGCTGGCAGGTGGAATGGATTCGAGAAGATGGAAAGGGGAGGATGTTGGCGCAGATGCTGGACAAGAGGCCGCTGGCTCAAGGCTATGCTAATATTGTGGAAGAGGAGAGATTAAGGAATCTTAGTCATGAAGAGAAAAGGCTTGACAAAAAAAGAAAAGCAGTGGAACACAAGCAGCGTGTAGCGAAGAAGGCAAAGCTGGAGGAGCAAGCGAAGGTTTGTCTGACAACATTACCGGTCCTGCAGGATCCAGTAACTACAACATGGAGTGCCATCGCGGCGGACGTTGATAGTAACGTGTATCTCGAAGATTCACACATTTCAGACTCCAAAGACCAACAACTTCATTTCTACCTTCTTCGACCGTACACACCATCGATATTCGGCAAAGTACTTATACCACTGGATAGGTCACAATGTCTCAGGGAATTGCTCCGACATAAAACTCTTCTGGAGTTCCCAACAATTTACATATTCAGTCATGCGCTAGAGGACGACCTACCAGATGGCTATGCATTAGAAAAAGATTTCCTTGCTGCCACAGGCGGCCAAGCACCACCTCCGCCATCTTTGGTAGTGTATGCGTCTGACGATGATCAGAGCGATGACAGTGAAGATGAGACAAGTAGTGGTGAATCTGAGCAGAAGGAAGGCTCGGAGGAAGGGGAAATCGTGTAATAATGTGTAATGATTCAGGAACGATACCAAAATCCTCTACGTGGAACTTACTGTGCTAAAATGTCTTTTGGTCAGGCTTCTCACGCATCATGCCAATTTTGAATCGGTGGATGGTGTGCAATCTTTAACATTGACTAGCTGCAGAAAAACCTAACTACGCAAAACAGGACAAAGATGAAAACCGACCAGCGGTTTCGAGAACAGGAAACCACCACTCACTTACTCTCCATTCCCGTTCTCACCTGGCACTTGGGATTAGGCGTCATTTGTGAAGGAATCTTTTGGGTCAACATTTGACTTGCCTCTCTCCGATCGGGCTCTTGCTGGATACGACGATTCTTGTGGACATCCCGATGGTAATCTCTCTGGTGTTCCTGGTACTCTCTACACCACCCAGCTCGAGTTTGCTTGTTGTCTCTGGTCGAGCTAGGCTGTTTCTGGGTTCCATCCTGTGCGTCAAGGTCACACTCAAGATCAGCTTTAACCTCTTGTTTTTGCTTTCGGTATTCCTGGTCGACGAATTCCCGGTTCTCGCTGCATCTTGGACAGGTGCAGTTGTCGGTACCCGTGTGTTCTGGCTGATCCAGTGGGTGTGGACGTGTGAACTTCATGTTGGGCGATATCTCTGGTTTGCTGTTGAGCTGAAGGCTGGAAATATGACTTTTTATTGGATGCTTTGAGTTCTTGTATTGGTGGACCGATGGAGAGAAGAACCTGCAAGAGGGAACTCGCCATTAAAATATACCCGATGAGAGAACACTGTTCAGGAGCACTCCATTCAACAAAACAATACATTCGGAGTATGCTATTTTCTTATCTTGTTTTCAAAGGAATTGTGTTCCATCAGGCGGATGGGATTCAAACGCTATGCTGTTGTTGATTTCAAGGACGAAATATGAGGCCTCATCTGTGAGACTGGCTAAAAAGAACAAAGAACTCAACCTATTTCAAGGTCACTCGAGGTCACTCTAGTTGAGTCCCCATTGTGTCGTTGTTATAAAATCATGGCTCTTTGCTGGCATCTGTTTCAGGTTAAGAGACAGGATGAACCCTAACCCTAAATAACGGTGTACGGGTATTTTGGTCTTCGATGCGTTCATTTTAGAGTTACTGATGATCGGTAGCGAAGCGATTAACGTGGCAATCCCGGGAAGCTTTCAGCTATGCCAGGTTGGCGGATCCTGCGCGAACACCCCCAAATCTCTGGTCCCGTTCCACGCAAGAGTGCCTATTTCTTACTCTATTGGGAGATAAGGTCTCTCTAGCAGTCGATTGATCGTCACTTGATTCCGGGTTAACATCGCTTTCAAGCTATGCCGAGCAAGCCAAGTGATTGCAGCCGATATCGGATTATTCCAGAACCAACGGGAATCCTGAGATGTGATAAGAGCGAGTTATACGATGGAAAAAATGCGGTGTTTCTTCCGATGGGTATAATAATTAAGACGATCTCTTGGTATAAACGAAACAATTCCAAGCAAGGCTGTGTTAGCCAAGAGTAATGCTAGGATGCTCATCCGATGATAGCGCCCAAGAATTCGGTTCAAGTTCGTCGATCCGTTTGTAATGGTTTGTAATAGATCTCAAGCTTATTGTCATCACTTGAAGTTGTTGTTAATCAAGTTAAATTCATATATGTGACATTCTAATAGAAAGTCTATAAGTGGTTGTGGTGCTACCAACAAGGCATAAGTAATAATCAGTTTCACTGTACTTCACACTTCTGTGTTTTCATCTCACTCTTTATCCGGCCTTGGAGTCAACTACACTCTTTCGAACCATAATCAATTCATCGTCATGAAGTTTACAGATCTAGTAGTCGTTGTTAGTCTTGCAGCTGCAGTGTCTGCTGTTGAAGTATTCGTCAACGAGCCAGATACCGGGCTAGAGACAGCACTTGGAGCAGATTTCCCCGTAGGACAACTACCAAACCTTACACAGATATTTGCCGCCCACGACTTTGATTGGGCAGCAAGAAACTATCTTAACGACTCATCGTACGCATACTACAGAACTGGTGCTGCTGGAGAATGGTCCTACAGAAATAACCTTGAAGTCTTCGGCAAAGTGAGAGCAAAACCAAGATTGCTCAGAGGTGTTGGCGGAGTTGCCAGTACATTGCCGTAAGCTATCACCATCTAACAGACATAAAATGTTAAAGAAAGAATAACTGACTTTCTACTAGAACAACCATCCTTGGTTATAACTTCAGTCTTCCACTTTTCATATCACCCGCAGCTCGAGGTGGACTCGCCAACCCAACAGATGCAGAAGCAGGTCTGGTAAAAGGAGCAAACGAAGGAGGAATTCTCTACATCGTAAGCATATCACCCTCAAACCCTTCAATCCTTCAAAGCCCTAACCAAACTAAACCCACAAAGCCATCCATCTACGCCTCCCTAACAATCGAAGAAATCGCAGCCGCCAAACCCACAAACGGAAGCCAAATACTCTTCCAACAAATCTACCCAACAGCAAACATAAGCCAAATGGAATCCCAAATCCAACGTGCAATAACCGCAGGCAGTAAAGCAATAGTCCTAACAATCGACGCTCCAGCCGGAGCAACCCGACATCGCGCAGCCCGTTACAGTGCCGGTTCGGCCAACACGGCTTTCTTACCATTCGCATGGGATTTATACGATACCATTAAAAACATGTCTAGCATCCCTGTTATTCCTAAGGGGATTACTACAGCTGCTGATGTTAAGATTGCTATTGAACATGGTGCTAAGGCTGTTTATATCTCTAATCATGGAGGTAGACAACTTGATACTGCGCCTTCTCCATTAGAGGTTTGCTTGGAGCTTTATGCTGAGGATCCTACTATTTTTCAGAAGACGGAGATTTTGGCCGATAGTGGGATTAGGTATGGGACTGATGTTTTGAAATTACTTGCGCTTGGGGTTAGGGCTGTTGGGATGGGGAGACCGTAAGTTTTTTTTTTTTTTGGTTGTTGTGGTCTGATGGTTTGTTTGAGGAGTTTTGCTGATGTGAATTTATGATGTAGGTTCATGTATGCTAATGCTTATGGGACGGAGGGTGTTACGCATTTGATTGATATTATGAAGAGTGAGATTGCTGGGGATGCTGCGCAGTTGGGTATTGCGGATATTCATAATATTACTGCTGATGCTGTAAGTTTCTTCACTAGCCTTTTACGAAACACAGAAACTAACTTAGGATGTTGCATAGTTCAACTACAAGCCATTGACCATGAATGGGTACTAAAGCTTGTATTATTCTAAGTATGGAGTGTGTGTCCTAGCATCAAGGGAAAGACTTTGGGGCCTAGTGCTCTGCTTTGCAAAATTGCTATTACTGCATTTCTGGATAGCATTGCTCTAGTCTTCTTTCACTTCTATTGTATATATATTACTACGTAGTATCGTAAAGTAAACTATTTTGTACATACCATTCTTTGTAAATGCAATTTACAATGTATCTGTCGCAATATCGGAACTCTATTAGTTTACTAGACTTAAAATAACTGTCGGAATAAATGTCACGTGTTTCTTGGCATCTATTTAAAACCACAGCTTCTTATAGATAGCCTCCTTATTCTTGACTACTAGTCTGCCCGTCAAATTAGTTGATGAAGTTAACCGACAATAACTGTGTGTGAAGTAATATTTTAGACTGTAAATCATTCTAGGATGATTACTCTACTTATAGAAATTATACTCCTATTGAAAGAGTCCTAGATTTAGAACTAGAGGGTTAGTAACGTTAAACTTGTATATAGTAATAAACTTACTTATTAGTTGCTATATTACTTTAAGCTATTGTTATATTTACTTATTAGGAAAACTCCTTTTACTTTGTTTATTACAAATCTACTAATAAATTCTGAGAGAGAATAGGAGACTATTAGTAAGTAGAGTTAAGTAATAATATTGAAATATCTAAATCTCGCTCTAAGTGCGGGTGTTATTCTAACTATTTTCCACATCTGTCTCAAAATGAAAGTGCTTAGCTCAGTCACCTTACTATTAACAATATCTAGACATTTCCCAATATAAGTCAGTGCACCTTATATCAAAAGCAAAGTATTTCAACAAACACCTAGAAAATCTTGGCATAGTCGTTGTTTTTATTAATTATTTTACAAGGAGGAGGTTACGTGGTCTATATTACAAAGGGTATAGAGCCGCCGGGCGAACCTAAGGGTCATAACTCTAGCCCTATATAATATTACCCTTAGAGTGTCCTATTCTCAAACAGCAGAGTACAAGTATATCCTTAAATAATCCTTGTAATACCCCTATCCTAGCAACACTATCCTCGGAGGTGCACTAAGAAAACACCCCCTCTACACTCCTTCCTTTATATGTTATCGGGTACGGAATTAAGTAATTAAGGCCCACCGGTACAATAGAAAGAGGGATCGATCCATTCCGTATAGTAGACCGTCTGCTTTCCTTCTCGTTTTAGCCTTCACCAACCTTCCTCCGTTCTAAAATCAAAGCCCGTTTGAATATTATAGTCTGTACAAGATGCACTCGAGACTAGGAGGTGTGAGAACCTAGTGTATAGTCGAAAGATCTCCTTAATAAATGTCTGTCATCGAAGGTTGTGTCGCAGAGATCGAAACAAGTACTTCTGTTGTCGAAAAGATAGACAAGGAACCGGCATCGTATAATACGGAAGAGATAATCGAGCTGCCTGATCTCGTATAGATAATATAGCATCAAGTCGAGGAGGGGATCAGCCGTCGACTTAGGTCGTGGCGGTAGCGGCGCCAAGGGGAGTGTTGTCGTCGTTGATTGACTCAATCTTGGCTCTATAGACGCTCCTCAGAGTGCTATAGGTTCGTAGAGGTGCACCACGTACAGGTGCTGAGTCGTCGCCCTCCCCACCTAGAAAATCTAGAAGTCCCTGGGGGGCCACTTGTAGGGATAGATCACCTGACATTACGAAATATAAGCGAAGAATAAAAAGGAGGAAAGCGTTAGCAGTTCATTCACCTATCTCATTTCTATCTTTTCCATTTTCCCCTTCTACACAAATAGATATTATTACATCTTTACTAGCCTTGATTTTCGTTGTATGGATCGTAGATAAGTAAGTATGTTTTAATCTTCCCTCTTAGTTTCGTACTTTTGTAATGATGATCCCCCACGTATACGAAGTAGGTACAGACTGGACATAACATTACAAATCAAGTATTGTGTGAGTTATTATAAATCAAAAAAATAACACCCACCATACCACTCTCCTTGTAAATACCTTTACCCAAATACGTGGAAAGTTCACTTACAATATCACTCTTTGCTACATCAATATTTCTTACCTTACATATAATATCAATTTCCAAATTCCAAACCAAATCAACACCAACATACATACCCCCCTCAACAACAAACAACAAAAAACCATGACACAACCAATAATACGAGTAGGACTAATAGGCCTCGCAGGCACCTCACCATCCAACTACGAAGGAACAAACTGGGCATCATCAGCCCATCTCCCCTACCTAACAAGCACACCCCATTACAAGATCGTAGCCTTATTAAACACAAGCATCAAATCAGCTGAAGCCGCAATCGTCAAATACAAATTACCTTCTTCTACAAAGGCATATGGGAATCCTGAAGGTGAGGTTACCTACCTACTTACCTACCTATCTTTCGTATATAAAATTTTGCAAGAGACATACCACCTACTTTTAATTTTTTTTATAGATAGATAGATTTTGGATTTATATAGCTAATTAGGAATTATATTTGATTTATCAGATTTAGCAGCAGATCCAGATATTGATCTCGTTGTCTGTAGTACGAGAGTAGACCGTCATTTCCAAACAGTACGTCCCAGCATCATCGCAGGAAAATCCGTATTCGTAGAATGGCCACTCGATCGCAATCTCAGCGTAGCCAAAGAAATGGCAAATCTCGCAAAAACACACAATTCCAAAACCATCGTAGGACTTCAAGCATCTTTTTCTCCTCTGATGAGAAAATTGAAGCAGACGATTGAGAGTGGAAGAATCGGTAGGGTTCTCTCTTCCTCGCAATTTGCTGTATTGGGTAATATGGGGGGAAGTGAGAGTAGGAATGTTAGGTATTTCCTTGATAGGGAGGTTGGGGGGAATATTTTGAGTATTCATTTTGGTCATACTGTTGAGTTTGTTCAATTTGGTAAGTACCTGTAATTCATATCTCACTTCATTGAAACGAAAAGAAAAGAAAAGAAAAGAAAAAGGAAAAGGGGCTTTAAACTAACTCGAGTTCTGCTTAGTCCTAGGAAACTTCAAAAGCTTCGATAGTCTTCTCGCGATTCGTCGTCCAACAATCGATATTATCGATCGAAATGCCGATAACAAAATCCTCGTTAAAGACGCCAAAAATACAGTTCCAGATCAAATTCTTTTCCATGGCACACATGAGCCTTCTAATGCCGTTACAACTCTTCATTTAACTGGCGGGAAACAATTCCCTGGTACTCTACCGATAGAATGGCGGATTCGAGGTGAACAGGGTGAGATTCGAATTACTTCCCCTAGCTGGAGCTTGGGTGTTGGCAATCCAGAGGCGAAAGCGGAGCTCTTTGACTATAGAAAGGAGGAGAATGGGGATGTGGAGTTATTGGTGCCGGATCGTGATGAGTTTGATGAGTTGCCAACTGCTGCACAGAATATTGCGAGGTTGTATGAGGCGTATTGGAAGGGAGAGTGGTATCCAGATTTTGAGTGGGCGGTCAAAAGACATGAGCTGATCCAGGAGATGTGGAGGCGTTTTGATGAGACATTTACTTAGAATGTTGGGACAAGAACTTCATACCCACTAGTTTGAAGGATCGCAAAGTCGAATTTGTTTAATAAAGTCCTGGATTAGTTGAACATGTGTGGCGGGATTTCTGCAGTACACAATGTCCTTTCCCCATAGTCTTGAATCCTAAACATGCTATTCTAACAGTTGTCGGGTAGTAAACCTTGTCTATACTCTAAGGGCGAGGTACAACAGAGGTCTTTATTCATCCTTTAACTTAGTGCCTAATATTAAGAGATCTGGGCCTCATTTACGGACCGTAGGATCTTATGAGATTGATACGCTCTCGTTTGGAAGCGCAGTAGTTATAGATTCCGCTTGATTCGTCCGGAGCCTTGAATGCATCTTTGAGCTTTTAGTGGAAGTTGTTGGTCGAAAGACTATGCATACTGTCGGCATTGACAGAGATGCCAGCACATTCTGCCGCGCACAGAATGGGCTGTGTTATTACAGAGGATGTTCCGGATATCCTGTGTGGAAGATGCTTGCTTCTCCCGCCTTAAATTATTGTTCAAAATGAAGTCATTCCTCCAATAGTGTCGAAATCCTCAACGACTTTCAATCGTAGCAACCATGCAAGTAACCCCATAACTATCCACAATATAAACCTCTGTAATTCCATTCCTCTCATTCTCCATAACAATTCTATATTTCTCCCCAACATAAATCGGATTCGTCGCCTTATAAGTGACTTTCTTCGGCAGATGTGTAGGTATATCTCGATACTTAACATCTTTCCAAAAATCCATAATATGAATGAGATTTAAAGGACCATGAACAACCAAATCTCGATGTCCTTCTACTTCTCGACACCATTCTCGATTATAGTGGATTTTATGGCCATTGAATGTAAGTGCTGAGAACCGGAATAGTGATACGGGTGTTTGTAGTAAATCACGATGATGGGCACCTGTTGGGAAAGAAACTATGGGAGGTTTAGGGAGGGGTGGTTTTGGGGTGGTGATTTCGGGTAGGAAGACCCAGTTCCTATAATTGGCATTGCTATTAGCATCTATACAGTAGTCGATAAATTGTATGAGTCTTGTAGTAAACAGAATAATCGCCTTCTTATTCCATACCGTGTTACAAGAATCAACATACCTCTTATCAATAACCGCAATATCTCTACCCCAACTTGCCCTATACGTCTTCTCCACCCCAATAACAAGCATCTCCTCGCCCCTTCTCGTCATCTTAGGTTCAATACTAGTCAACCTCGTTTTCTCCATAACCAGATTTCCAACCTTCAATCCACGGTCTTCATCAAACAACCATTGGACCTCACCACCAGCCCACATGCGTCTCGTAAAGGGCGCAGGTGGGTTAAACGTCCTATCTGTTCCATCAGCGCCCAATTCCTCTTCGAACTGATGTGGTGTGAGGTATGCTAGGTGGTAACACGCTGGAATCGGTGTTTTTATAGTGATTGAGGAAGGATCACCTCGTGAAAGGGTCGCACTGAGGAGTCTGAGTTGGTTCGCATCGAAATGTTGTTGTCGGACTAGCGGTTTGCGGGTCCGTTCCTTTAGGAGTTGTGCGGCTACTGTTGCGTCTGGGGATGTGCTATGAAAGCGTTTAGTTATACGTGCTATCGACATGCTAAGCTATGGGGTGGTAAGTGGTGGATAGATACTGGATATGGTACGAGAGGTAGGAAGTATCGTGGGGTAAGTAAGGTGAGGTTGTTCTCGGAGCGAACACCGAGTTGCCGAATGGTGGAGAAAACTCAATTGACCACCCTTTCTGGGGTTGTGGAGACCTCCAACACAGGCTTATGGAAATTTACAAGTATTCAAACTCCATTTCAAAGATTATCAGCTTTCATTTTAAAGGGAAACAAAAGAGTTATATAAGGTAAATTCTCATTTTTAAAAACTTACAATGTAAGGTTGGCGTAAGCTGAGATAGACTTGGTTAGATCATAAAAGCGTGCTTTTTGCTCTATTGTTATTGCTACACATATTGGTACATATTTACTTTTACAAAGACATTGTTTTGCTACTTGTGACACAAGCAGCTTCGTGTATGACAACCAGAAAAATGTTGTCTGTGTGTTTCTCCACTCTTCATCTTCATCGCAGGTCGGCAAGTGTCTTCCTCGTAGAGGAAAGTATCTAATATAGGCTACTTTCCAGTTGTCTCCCACACTTGACTGACTTCTATATACCAGCTCGAGCAGTTGATCTTTGTGCCCCTTTAGCGGCTTTCTCTGTTTCTGGAGACCACACGCCACCTAAGAAGTGATGAAAGCAAGATCCAAGATGCCCTTCTCCCTTGGTTTTTTGAATCGAAGCATAACGCCTTACCCCACTGCAACATCCACGATCCCCTTTCATTTATGTTTCTTGAGAGGGAAACGGCAAATTTTACTGTTTAGATCTTGACGCAAGCTTCTGAACGGGACGAAGAGGAACAACCGGAAATAGCTCTCTCTCACTTTTGGGAGCCTCGGACTTGGTCGTGGAGAAACCTGGTTGAGGTTCAAACCTTTTCTGATCATTTTTCAAGAGCAGGCCGGTGCGAGATTGTGTTTTCGAAGCACTTTGCAGTGCATCCCTAGTCTTTGGTTCCGAGCTTTCGTACCTGATCTTTACAGTAAAGTTCTCCTCTCGCTCGTGGGCAGCCTCTGTCTTCGCCCCCTTGATTTTAGCGAATTTGGACGGTATTTTTGAGTTGTCCACCTCGTCCATATAAAGCTCTTTCTCTCCCTTAGCTATACTACTCACAACCTTGCGTACTTTCACCGTGTGCGTGCGATCTGATAACGGAGGGCTGTCCTTTTCCAACAGTTCGATGGCTCTGTTGAGATCCTTTTTGCTATCCGCCGGTTGAGCAATCGCCTTTGACTTCTTTTCTTCTCTGTTTTTTTGTCTTAGCTCCTTCATTCGAAGCTGCTTTGCTTGCTTGAGTTCCTTGCGTTTAAGCTTCTCTGCACGCTTTGTCTTGCGTCTGATATCTATTGCCCGTTTCCATGGAGGCTCTTTGCCCACGGACTCATCGGTCACGGGCTGCGATGGCTGTCTCTTTTCAGAGGCACCGTCGCTAATAAGCCCAACTGGCTTCAATTTCGCAGCATCTTTCTCTAGAAAGGGATCTGGTGGGCGATTTCTTTCCAAGTACTCCTTGACAGCATCGTAACTTGTTAGCTTTTTCGCCCGGGCTTGTAAGTTGCTGAACTTTTTGGTATTGGTGCCTGCCTTCTCCATTTTGCTCTGAATATTTGTGTAAAGCCGTACTCTCTTCCAATCCCTCTTGCTCAACTCCTCCACTCCCTCCCACCTGGGTTCCTGAATAACTTTCTTTAAAACAGTTTCTTTTCCAACCTCTTTTCCAGATTCGATTGGACTTACTGTCGCAGGAATTGGTGTCACTGATACGATCGCCGACCGTCGTTCTTTTTCTTCCTGCCGCGGGTCAGAATTCAGGCTCTGTAGCTCTTCAGGCGCAGTCAGATAATCGCGAATCGCCACTTTCTGCGCCTCAAGCTCCTCCGCCAATTCCTCTCGTAGAACTCCTAATCTATTCTCGGTGCTATCGTCGGTTGTCGCAGGCTCAAATTCTTTTACCAGTCCTTCTAGCCTCGTTCTTTCTAACAGAATCTGCTTCTTGCGTCCGAAATTATTTTCGATCACTTTTTCAAGTATCTTCATGTTGCTCTTGACAATATTTTGTGGGTTGTTTTCTTCGGATGATACTGGTGGTCCAATAACCCAGGCAAACTCTTGGTAGTCAGCCCTTGGGCTAATAGCCATGTAAGACCCCTCTGGCAGTGCCCGCAAGATGACATCTGGGCGAAAATGCAGCAACTGACTAGGATGTAACTTCAACTTGGCGAGATTCTCTTCATCCCTCAAGTTGAACTGGCTCAACTCAGTTTTGCCTCCTAGGAACCCTTTCCCTGTGTATCTTCTGCCACTACTACTACCTGTAGATATCTTTGCTCTCGGCGCAGCCATGATATGGAATTCCACATGTGCATTCAGAGAAATAAAGGCATAAGCTTTCCCCAGCATGTGAGCAAAATAGTCCTTGGTGGTACCTGCTTGAAAATAGACTAGCTTAGCGGAGCGCCCTCTCAGATATAAGCCGCGCTTCATGGTCTTTGTGGGTATAGTTTGGATCTGGGTGAGGAGGTATTTAGGAAGGTTTTTATCCTTGGAATCCTTGTCATCTTCAGGTTGGGTATTGGGCTTGTCTGCGTT
Source organism: Pezicula radicicola (assembly GCA_003008705.1). Taxonomy (NCBI): domain Eukaryota; kingdom Fungi; phylum Ascomycota; class Leotiomycetes; order Helotiales; family Dermateaceae; genus Pezicula; species Pezicula radicicola. The sequence goes on from PDUO01000096.1 coordinate 109,483, forward strand.
TCTATCGTCCTGATCGCGCTGTACGCTTGTGTCTGCCGTCGGCTGATCGCCCTCAAATTTCTTCTCCTCCTCGACGAAAGGTGCCAGTACAAAGCCAGGGCGAATATGATCCTTCTTCGCAGATGAGATGTCCATAACGCCAATCTTTCTTCTCGGAGAATCGTTCCATAGTTCGAGCAATAAACTCTCATTGGGATCGATACTAATATCGGCCTCGCCCTTAACCCCTTTATTTGAAATTTTCTTCGACTCTATCGTCGCAATCTCATAGCCTGGCACAGGCTTGAAGCTTTGAAACTTCTTGTTTAGGACCATCTTCTTTCCCTTCTTCACAGCGTGCATGAGAAAAACTGTGCGACATGGCGGATGGAGGACGAGGCATGTTGCCGTGAGAGGAAATCTTCTGAGGCCGGCAGACGTCGCAAGTCGAAGACTCATAGCCTGGACTCGATGTACGATATAGGTAAGAGGTGAATGAAAAAAGGAGGGTCTTCAGGCTTCGATATTGATACCTGCACGCAAGACACCGAAGTTGTTCAGCCTCGGTGCAGAATTGATGGACGAGGCTGAGAAAGACTTATGCCTATTTTGTACTAGCTCCCAATGCTCGCTAAATATTTCCTTTCTTGACTTCGCTTCCTACTTCGTATCTACCTATCTTACCATTATACCTAAAGTAGTTTCTTCTTTTTCTTTAATATATAAGCTAATAATTAAGGACCATTTTAGACTATATTTAATAGTTCTAAAACTATAAATAGACTTACCTTAAAATAGTAGAAGAATAGTAAAAGATAAAGGATAAGTAATACTATTTACTCTGTTTTACTTACCTAGATACTTATATCTAGTAATCTTTTAAAGTCTATACTATAAAGATTTTTAGATAATATCTAATTATTTCTATTAACTTAATCTTTATTAAAAAAGAAGTACCTCTAAAGTTAACAGGCTATTACATTTAGTATATTATTATATATATCACCTACTATCTAACAAATTCAAAAACCAACTACACTAAATCTTTAAAGTTTATTTAAGGCTAGATGGGTGAGATAGATAATACAAGTTCAAATTAACTAAGGTTTCATCCAGAAAGTACTAATTATACTTTGGGATCAGGACTTCTTTACTCTAATCAAATCAATACAGCCTCAACTGTAAGTTTCCATTCATGGTTCGCGTACGTGAGGTCCCCGTGAAGCATGTCATAAGGATAGCTTCTCTACAGGAATCTACGAGTGTTGGGTAGTGAGCGGTACAAGTACATACGTTCTGGTGATTGGGTGAGGTAAATGCTGCTAGCGTCTGTAAAAGCTGAGCTCAGTCTTGGTGATATTGACAGAGCTTATAATCGCCCCAGGAGCCGTGCTCACGGTTGCTGGTATGATTAATAATGCTTCGATCATCAACTAATCGATTCCGTAGACAGCGTCATAAGTATTCCATCTAATTTCTGGCGGTATCCCATGAGTCCCATCTCATTGCCAATGCGTAGTGTTTCCCCATGACCGATCCTGCGAAGTCACAATGTATTGTGACCTAACCTGAGTCTGCGGACTAGAACTCTCACCCGATTGCTCTGTACTTCTAGGCCTCGTACCAGGAACCATAGAAACATTTTCAATCCTACTTTCAGGTCTTGGGGAAATCTGATATGAAGGTTGTTGCTGCCATGACGTTGGACTTCGTGATGGATTGCTATTTCCATATACGTTCTGTGAGACTTGATAGGAGAGGCTACCATGACGATGACCGTGACTATGGGAGATCACTGAGGCTGCTGCTGCGGAACTTGGCATGTAACTTATTGGGGGGAGTTCGTAGGCTGAGGGTGGGTAGTCTTCGTTGAGGAGGTTGGAAATTGATGGTGGTGTTGATGAGGCTGGTAAGGGTGTTCGGTAGTTTGGTGGGCTTTGGTGGGATGATGGCCTTCTGTAGTGTTGGGGTGGTAATCTTGGAAGTTGTTGAGTTTGGTATGATGGTACAAGCTGAACAGTGGACCTCGGCGACGGGTGAAACTCGCTCCCTTCTACACTTGGTGTGCTGCTCGGTTGTCGCTCAATATCCATGGCCATTTGACCGTCACCTCCTTTCTCACTTTCACCTCCTTTGTTTTCTTTCTCGATAGTAGCAGCAGGACCAGGCGTTCTAACCTTGCTACTTGCTCTTTTGCTCTGGCGAGAATGGCTTCGGGATCGAGACTTGGGCTTCCCTTTCACTCCAGCTATCGACCTTGGTCTTGGTGTTGCCATCCTCGGCATTACATCTCCAGTGCCCTCCGGAGGTAGAACTACAAGAGGCGTGAGCACACTGTGTAGTGTTATAGGCATCATTAACCTACCATTTTCTATGGCGAAGGTCTCCGCTACTCTTCCACAGGTGCAGGAGGCCAACTTATGACCACATGTTTGGAGAGGTCTCCCAGGTTTCCGCACTTCCACTAGGACTCTATCGCTGTGAGCACAGGATGTCGCTCTATGTCCTGAACCCGGCCTGTCAGTTCTCGATTGAAAGTCTTAGCTTGCTGCTCTTTAAAGCAGTGACAGTGACTGACCTCGTACGCATGGCTCGCTAAAAGAGTGTTAGCTACACGGTCTGATTTCTACGGTATGAGCAATCTCCCTCCTGGAGATATGCAGAGTGGTTACCATGAGTATTTGCGACCATTGATCAGAGGCATCTTGTAATGAGTCTCAGTTGGGGTTCCTATGAACTAAATGATTCTTATCAATCTGATGAAAATGCTTATTGCTATTCGAGAAGACATTCCTTAAACAATCAGTAGTCTGAAAATACAAAAGGCGGACGAGCAAGTATACTTTCGTACATAAGCAACATCAAACAAAAAGAGTATGCAGACGAATGAAAGGGGATATGTGGAACGAACGCCTCAGTTCAGTGATGGTTACCAGAAGTAAGCCATGGTTCTCCTTGGCGGACTAGCCGTTGGTGGTCCGGTGAGTCTATTCGTCCCAACACACAATTCTCCCTCAGCATACTTAAAGCAGAGGACCTAGAAAAAGTTGGGACGATAAATTGGTTTGTATGCGAAGCGTCGTGGGGTAGATGCGCAAGTTTTTTAATCAGCCACACGAAATAAGCGCATTTGAGCAAGTTATCCTCCAACGCACAGTGTTTGCACGCATTGGTCCATTTCCCCGAACCAACCTGCTTGTGCCGTGTGTGCTGATTCGTGCCAAGCTCTTTAAGGTTTTATAAAGCCTTGTGACTCTGTGTGCCGTGGCAGGTAGTAGGTAGTAGGTAGGGAAGTGATAAGAGTCAATACCTAATACGAGTACGGTAGCATGTCGAGGTGCTGTGCTAGGTAGTTAGTATTGGAGATGTCGGATACCGGCAGGACTTAAAACCACAATTATTAGACAATCTCTCCAATGGTCGTCTGGAATCCCCCGTCTCCGTATTTAAGGCTGTAAGGATACCCTTGGAGCTAGGTACTGTATATAAGAATTAGTATGAGTGCTAGGTACAGTATGCCGTACCGTCTTATATTCTCACCATTAAATTATTAAGGTTACCGGTACAAGTCGTCTCGCCTATTTACTCCCGTCGCGAAAATCATCTACATTTCTTCATTATTGTCATTTGCGGCGACAAGGATATAATCAAAACAACAGTCGTACCTGAGATAAAACACCTGTCGCACGTGCTGAGAACACAATTTTCCAAATCAGTACGAGGTACCTTGATGACTTGAGCACGTAATGCGACACCCAGAGGAGATCACTCCAATCATGCTAAGCATTCCGGCCCGTAATTCAGGGTCCTGCTTGGGGAGGGCATTTGAGCCATTTCGAGCCCGAATGCTATTCTTCCTCGCCGCACATACACATATACATGATATACTGTACAATCCCCCACTCAGCCTCAACAGAGACGCATAGCCGAAAATGTAGAGTAATCTCCGTAACGTCTATCAGGATTGCTGGCTGCTTGGTCGCCTGCGTGGTTTGAGCATATTTGTACATGGCCGTTCCTCTGGTCAGTTGTCAGCGTTGAGGCTGGGGATTCCAGAAGAAGATGTTACATGAGGGTGTGCGCGACTACAAGATCATGTCATTATATTCCTTAATCGAAACCGAGTTGACTGTAACTCAGGTCCATGTGAACCAAGTCGTTCACTTGTAAATTTGTTTTGTTAGTTTTCTGGTCGGCTCGATCCTCATTATAAACATGGACATGACAGGACTAGAAACGACAGCAGCCACAGCAATGGCTACTACGACCACGACCGCGATGAGCATAGGAACTACAGCGAGTTCGTCCATGGCAATGGGAAATACTGGGGGTTGTAAGCTTTCCGTAAGAACCCTGCCAGTTTGGCCCTTCGCGCCAAAATTGACCAAAACAGATGCTTCTTAACTGGACGACAATAGATAGCTGCTTCCTCTTCCCCAGCTTCCACACCCGCTCCATCTTCACCTTCTTTCTTACATGTCTTGGCGCGTTCCTCCTTCCCTTGGCTCTAGAATTCCTGCGCCGGATTCAAAGAAAGTTCGACAGATACCTTCGATCGAAAACCGTTTTTCGTCAAAGTACTCAGTATGAAGTGCCCATTGAAGAGATGGAGGAGAAACTACTTGAGAAACAGGAAGACTCATTGAAGACTCTTGAGACGAGCTCGAGGCGAATGGCAGTGGTTTTGGAGCAGACCGCAAGAGGCGCGCTGCATTGTTGCCAGTTTGCGGTTAGTTACTGTATAATGCTGTTGTTTATGTATAGCAATGGTATGTTCGCAGTGATTTTCCTCGTTTGTGCAGATCTTATAACAATGTCGAATAAAAGCTGATGGAGTTGGTTAAGGATTTGTTATAATCTCGATTCTGCTTGGGGCCTTCGTTGGATTTGCGCTGTTCACACGAGATACACTAGATCTCAACGTAACGTAAGTTTCCACCAGATCTGTTGCAATAGTCCTGCTAACACTAACTTTAGATTGGAAGAACATGAAGACAAGATATGCTGCTAGTAGGATTATGGTAGTGGGACGATTCCACGTCACGCTTCAGGCTGCTCCTCTTGTTGTTATCCACAATGGAGTATCCGACATGAAAAAGAAGTCAGTATTAATGAAAAATACGCACACAAGGCTGTATTGCGCTGCGTCCTGTTTGCTATCACTTGGATTCAGAAGTATTCTTCTTGAAATTGGAGCTTCATCATTGAAAGAGCATTTAATATTCGTCGCTGCCTTCGAGCAGGGATGGTACTCATTCCAAGATAGCCGTTGATAGGAGTGCCACATTGCACCATGGACAATTTACTTGAAGCAAAACAATCCGTTATTCGTGAAGCATAGATATGTCCAGTAAGGGCTGCGTTTCATACACCAAGCGCACTGCCACGATGTTGAGCCCCTTTCCCTTCCCCAATGACGCTAAATGCAGAGTAAGTTACAGAGAATGTGGTGACATTGATGACCCGACTCCGTCGGATCTTCTTCATGAAGGCCCCGCCTCCTCCTCAGCTTCTCCGTTCGTGTCCGGCTCATTTTGGGGATCATTATCGCCGTTTGTGGTTGTGACTGTACCGCCACCGGAACCATAGGCTTTTGCTATCCGCTCAGCCTCTTTCCTCTCTCGTATAGCCTCCGTTTCTTGGCGCAGCTTCTCCATGTTCCATGCGTCATCTTCTTCATCGTCCTCACTCTCTTCATCCTCGTCTCCACTAGCATTCCAGTCTCCCTTCTCGAACATGGCACGACCAGTTGCTTCCTTGGCAGCACGTGCTTGCTCCTCTGCTTGCTTTTTGTCCATACGTTCTGCTTTCCACTTTGCAAATGTCTCTGGCGTGACTGGGGTGAGAGTGCCTGTGAGTTTGTGGCGTTCGGATTCGAGGAAATCTTCGAGTGTGAGGGTTTTGAGGGGTGATTTATCCATAAGAGCTTTCTCTGCCGCTCGCTGCTCTTTAGTCTTCAGGACGAATCTGTCTATTGTTAGCAAAGAAAGATATGTGAAGGAGAGACAATTGGCGTACCCAGGAGGTAACTTGTGTTGATACATGCATTTATCACCGCCATTTGGACAAGTCCAGAACCAACCATATTTACCCTCCTCAATAGCTTCAATGAAGAACTTGCAGACTTTATCCGTTGTAGTTTTCTGGTTCCCCTTCTTGGAAAGAACCACAGATTTCAATTTCTCTTCGTCCCAGTCTTCCGAAGTCTCTGCCTTCTTCTTGGCCTCTTCATCTTCTCTGGTGTCCTGGTATAGATCCTTTTTATTGACCTTTCTCTCAACATCTAGATCGTGAGAGAACTTGCACTTCCTCCCCTTCTCGCAGTGGCCCTTTTTGAAAAATTGGCAGAGTACTGTTTTGGGATCAACCCCAAAAGGAACTTTCTGAACCTGAACAGGCTTGAACAGTTCCATTGCCTCCTTCTTTGCGGCCTCAGCTGCGGCCTTATCCCTTTCTGCTTGAGCCTTCTCTGCAGCCTTTTTCTTTTCCTCAGGCGTACCACCAGCCTTGGCAGACACCTGCATCTGGGCAATCTGCTTCTGCTTCTGGGCACCCTTCTTGTTCTTCATTCCGAAAGTCCTATCCTCTACCAATTTAGCGGCCGAGGGTTTCTTGCCCCCGCCTTCCTTTTGGGCCTTCTTGGGTGGCATGCTGGCAAAAGTTGTATTGGGAGACGTAAAGAAAGGGTGCGTATCAAACTGCTTCCGTGGTGGTCTTTTGGTGTCCTGGAAATGACTGTGGGGGTGGTGGAGAGGTTGTTTGGGTAATATTTGACGTTGTGGTGAATCCTATGGCACACTGTCGAAATCCTCGATGATGTCTGCTAGATGGTGGGGGTTCTGAGGTCTGATTGGTTAGATACGCGAGCCCCCATATTGGCGCTAGTGTGGTGCCTGAAGGAGAGCTCAAGCTGGCCTCATAGGGTGCTTGCGACAAGACAGTCTACAAGTTCAACAACTGCTCTTACTTGTCCAGGTATGTACAATCATGCTGCATGTCTATTCGGCGCTGTAATGGAACATTTAAACTGATAAAAGTCCTAGATTTTATCCTCCACATCATCTTCACACTCATTACGTGGCTTCCCAAATAGCTATCTCGAGCGTGTACGACCAATTGCATCTTCCTACCCACCGCAATGATTTCCGACAACGGACTGTACCGCCTGGCGGTTTTCCTTGGGTCTGCTGCTGTTCTACTTATCGTCCTTTACCACTTCTTGGAAGTCAACGCCGACAAGGAGCCAGAAACCGATACCAAGACCAGTACATCAACTCAGAAAGACCTTAAGGCTTAATCACTAGCGAGGACGATGGCATGTATTAGGGGTTGATACCCGGGGGAGGTGTGCTGTGCAGCGCGGGAAAATGAGAGCTTGTTTCGACTGTATATTGGTAGCTAAAGGCACGCATGCAAGGCGTTACGAGAGATGGGACATTTCACTTGTGGATCAGATTTGTAGCATCGATAAAATGATGCTAGCTAGAACTGTTTGTGACGATGATGAGCTGGTCTGGGCGCAGAGGGTGTATGATAGGAACGGACTTGGTTCGACTGTCACGAAGATACGTAGACTCCAGGTTCAAGCTAGAGTAGAGAGGTCTGCCAATCAAGAACATCTGGAAAGTATCCCACCATGAACAAATGATGTAATTGAAGAAGTGAACCGGTAATAGAAACTCAGCCGCAGAACAATAACAAAACAATACCACTCCGTATGTAGAGGTGAAATCCTTTTTTATTTATTTATAGCGTTTGGCTTGGTTGGTGGTAAATTCATCCTACGATAAGTAAGAAATAATGGCTGGTACAGTCTATTTTTGGGCTATGACCATTTTGGGCTAGTGCAGAAACGACAAGCGCGATTATTCCGATTTATGACTGAAATCCAACACGCCCCAGCCCCAGCCCCTTCTTCATCTTCTCCCTCCTCTTCCCTTCCTCCATACCGCGAACTCTCTCTCTCCAAAACCACCAACCACCAACCACCAACTTCTCCTCATCACACTTTCAAGCAAGAACACACTCTCCATATATTCAAATCTTCCTAGCCAAACGAAGATACTTTTCTCGAGCATTCATCCAACTTCGAAAGCTCATCCTGCCACTTTTCGGTCGCGTCGCAAACCACAGCCTCATCTTCAGGCAAACGCGCTTCCGCTTTCATCAGCAAACAAAGAGTTAGCCAACCTCCTTTATCCAAATCCATCGCCCCTGTCCTCGAAGAACTTCGATCGACACGATTTTGATCATTTCTTCTGCCTCTGTTTATTGATCCTAACGACTCGACCCTTTTTCAGCTTTACTTTCGCCTTTCCAAATACCATAATCAACATGTCTGGAAAGCTCGACCAGTCTCTCGACGAGATTCTCTCCACTCAGCGCTCCAGCGCACGCAACACTAAGACCCGTGGACGCGGTCGTCGCGCACCAGCGGCTGGTCGCACTGCCGGTGCTACTGCTCCTGTCGGAGGTGTCAAGAAGAGCACAAAACAAACCAAAGGTGCAGCCAAGGTTGTCCCAACAGGACCAGCAGGCACAGGAGACAGCAAGATACAAGTTAGCAACTTGGTAAGTCTTTATCTGTATCAAAACTAAGCACATCGCTGACCGTTTCGCAGCCTAAAGATGTGAACGAACCCCAAATTAAGGTATGTTACCGATGAGGTTATTCCAACCTTTGGACTTTTGTCGAAATATATCTTCCGTGCCTATGGGCCATCCATCATCGATATGATCGTGCACCTTCGCGCGTCGTTATCTTGGGATCTTCGTTGTTTTATACATACACACTGGGGAGCCTCATTTGGATCGTCTCCTTACACTTCTGCTTCAATCAGTGGCTTGATGCAAAGAAGATGGAAGTTGAGCATAGATCAGTCTTGCAAAAGCTTTGGTTCTTGAGGTAGCCTGGCAAGCACCTCCATCAGAACATAGCGCAGACTCATGATGGCGGTATTGTAGAGACCGGCTTACAAGCCATGTCAGCGATGTTGTAACTGGATTGAGAGTTTCGATGGTTGTCATATCCCTTAGAGCCTCAGCGAGCGTAGCAGTGGAGCAAGCAGCACAGCACAGCACAGCATTACGGACATTAACGTATCCGGAGAAATGTCCCGATTGGTCTCAGAAGTCAAGATCATTCCCCCCTTTCGGTGGCCAATTCAATGCCTCGAGTGGCGGGAGTATCTTCATTTTTGTAATTCGACACATCGGCTCCTTCGTGTACCGACAGCGAAGTGGCCCTGCTTCAGTCTCGTTCGCATTTCTGTGTTCCTGGCCCGAGTATGGTGGTATTTTGGACTGTTATGGTGTCCAAGATGAAGTGTGGGGGGGGTTTAGGGACCTACGGCCTCTCTGGTATCCCAGTGGACGATGATTGCTAACGATCATACTAATGCTCACTGCTCGCTCGCTGTTGCTGGCAATTGCAATTGTACTCAAGAGATCGGTGTCTCCTGTTTCAGGCTGTGTTTTTCCTTTCCCACGGAACTTCGATGTCGATTTCGCGCGGTTCTCCTTTCACGATTTCAATTTCCAGTTGACTAACGAGAACTCTTTGGACAAATAGGAATATTTCATCAAGTCTGTCGGACCCATCAAGAGAGTTGAGATCTCGTATGGACCTGGTGGAGTAAGCCGTGGTATTGCGACGATCTGGTTCACTCGCCCCGACGGTGCTGCAAAGGCTGTTAGCGCTTTGAACGGCCTCCTAGTCGATGGAAGACCTATGAAGGTACGTTACTGTGGCATAGTACTACTCTTCACAACCCCTAACTTTTTTATAGATTGAAGTCATCCTCGATGCTCGCCGAGCTGCGACGATCCCCCCGCCAAAGGGTTTGAGCGAGCGTGTCACGTAAGTGCCAATTGTTCCCCTTATTGAATCTAAACTAACATTGTTCGTCAGTGCACCAAAATCACAGCCCAAGTCCGCCGCCAATCCTAAGAATAGTGATGCTGACAAGGCCGGCGCTCGTGGCGGTAAGGGCCGTGGTCGTGGAGGCAAGGCCCGCAACTCCCGGCCAACTAAGAAGACAGCCGAGGAGCTTGATTCTGAGATGGCTGACTACTTCGACAATGGTGCTGCTGCGAACAGTACAGATGCACCCGCTACGAATGGTGCAGCCCAGCCTGCTGCTAACGGTGATGCCATGGATGATGAGATTCTATGAGAGACTAAAGGTCTTAGACGAATTCGAGGAGGATGGGCGACCTGGTTAACGGCGTTGAGACGATATTTCATTTTCTGCAGTTCAGCTTCTAAGTTGACTGCTTTTGTACTCTTGCTATTGCAACTGGCTCCTACCTTGGAAAAGCTCAACGGTTTACGGAAGGATGCCATCATATGGGACATGGTCCATCTTAATGCGTCTCTTTCTATCAGATTGTGCTCAGCCGGCTATTTCTCAGTCTGTAATTAAAGTATCAGCGTTTGCGAGCCGTTCGTCGAAATCGAACAAAAGTTTAGACCATTCAGTCTTTTGACATTAATACTCTCGAGCTCTTCGTATGTCCAATCAAAATTAACCCTTGCTTGGCTGTGTACCCTCTTATCGAACATATCCTCGCGCGGCCTTGTTAAAATTACCCACCATTCTTAAATACGCTACATAAGTGTACAGGAAGTCACAGTATCCTCCAGCCACCCAAACAAGACCTAGTAACAGAACACCGCCCGCCCATAACCCAGAAAAAGAAAATCATAGCGCCCGCTGGATGCATATTTCTGTTTCAATGAGTCCTTATGCTTTCTACTTATTCCTCTTCGCAAGAGCCAGTATCGTCTGACGATCAAACTCATCAATCTGCTTTAGCGTTGCCTTGACATCTGCAAAGGACGACTGTTGTGATTTTTGTATGGCCTCAAGAAGCTTCTTCAAGTCATCTAAGGTGGTTGATGATATACTCGTGGTACCGTTCGTCATAGGTGCTTTTACGGTGAGGGACTTCGACTCTGGCTTCTCCTTCTCTTCCGCCTTTGCTTTTTCTTCGGCCTTTTTCTTCTCTTCAGCTTCAGCCTTCTTCTTCTTCTCTTCGGCTTCAGCCTTTGCTTTCTTCTCGGCCTCGGCCTTCTCAGCTTTCTCAGCTTTCTCCTTCTCAGCAGCTTCTGCCTTGTCCTTTTCCGCCTTGGCTTTCTCCTCTGCTTTAGCCTTCTTCTCGGCCTCGGCCTTCTCTTTTTCATCAGCTTTGGCTTTCTCAGCGGCTTCCGCCTTGTCCTTCTCTGCTTTTGCTTTCTCGTCCGCTTTCATCTTCTCGTCGATACGTGCTTGTTCCTCGGATTTCAGCTTCTCGTCGTGATCTGTTCAGGTTAGTCTTGTGCTTGACCGTCGGGTGGAATGGAGATTGATTTATAGGAGATGGAGGAGTCACGCTGTAGGCAGAGATGTTCTGCTGTTGTACTTAGGTCTAGGTGATCGCAGCGATAGCGTGCACAGCCATCATGTGCACAACAATCTGCTTCTTGTCAGGACGATGCCATGCTGATTAGGTATATCAAGAGGCTCTTACGGGTTTTACAATAACCGATCTTTTCTGTTTTATTGACTTCTTGACAGTTGGGGAATTGGCAAGTGTCTAGATCTTGTTAGCTGTATTGACTTGTTGGAGGTTTGATGGACTTACGTATAAAGCATGTCTTGCGGAAGATGCCTGCTTCGTTTACTTGAGGTGCTTGGAGACAGGTCTCGGCGCTGCATTTATCTGAAGAACTGTCAGTATATATATATACTCTTCACAATACCGTACCGGAATCGTATGTTTATCTCAAGGTCTTAGGATTCTTCTTGGGTTCGAACGGACACTTACGCTCTTTGCAGTATGCACCATTCCTTATAGGTTTATAGCATGCTCTTCGCCAACAAGTATCTATGGTTCCAGTTAAGTTGTGTCTTGAGACGTATTCTGATGTAGGTACTTACGAGTACTACATCCAGCAGAATGCAGTAGTCTATTATTGGCACAGCTTTTACATTTAATATCTATATGATAGTTAAAGAACTTGGTACTTTTACATGTATATATATATATACATGTGATGAAGAATAATACTTACGATCACTACAGTAGTAGTATCGATCACTAGTATTCTTCTTGGCAGCCAAGGACGTACATCCTTCTTCAGAGCATTCAAGTGCAATGTCTGGAACAAGCAGAGTAACAATTAGCTGCATGATTCCATCTGTCCCAAGAGATCGGGTCTCGGGAATAGTATTACGGAGACGCTAGAATGAAAGAGAGGGTAGGTACTTACGCGACAGGCAGACCACTCTATCGTGATCCGCAATGATATTTTGACATTTGGGAAGCTGACACGTGTCTGTGGGACCAAGTCATATTAGGCTATATCTTTCTGGATCCGACTTGGCCTGACTGATGGAGGAGAAGGGAAGTAGGTATAAAGCTTACGATCAGTCGACCCGGAACAGCCGTTAAAACCAGGCATTCGTCGTAATCCACATGTTGGATATGTACATTTATCTGTATATTGCAAACACCATATCATAAGCCTCACTGATAATATATATATGTATAAGATATGTATAAGGGAACTTTTGTTTCAGGGTCAAGAATGTTTTGGATAGGACTTTACTCACGTGATGGACAGAGATCAAATGATCGTTTCTTGTCTTCACTAAGGGCTACGGTGGATGTACAGTTTTCTTCTTCGCATTTATCTCCATGGGGAAGGATTGTTAGTTCTTGGATTCGTTGTTGTTGTTGCTTTCCGTATGAGAGAGGCATCGTTGATATTGAACAACAAGTACAGTAACAATAGATCAAAGTAAAAAGAGGCGTCTAGGTTTCGGGGACAATGCAGTCGCGTGTTGGTGTTTGGTTGAAGATAATTTGGATTGGACTGGATTTGGAATTGGAAGAATGAATGAGAATGATGACTTGGACTTACGATCTCGGCAGCAGGGTAGATTCTTCGCTGCTGCGGCACTACAGCCTTTCACTTCACATTGTGCTCTGGTGGACATTGTTGCAGTATTGCTTGCTGATTGATGCTGCTGAGTCTGATTGAGGAAATTAAGATATAATGAGGCAACGAATCGGAGATGGAGATGTGGTTGTTGCTGAGGAATGAATGGGTAGGCGAGTGTGTACGGATTCTCCGAAGAGATGTGTGGTATGTGGTATGGGTATGTTATGTGTGGATTCGACTCGAGTGAATCGATTGAATCGACTCGACACGGTTTGGGCGATGGGCTTATGGAAATTTCCTCCGTTCCGTCCGTTTAGACGTGCTTGCTTGCTTCTGTGCGTGTTGCCTGTGCACTATGCACCAGCGACCCGACCCGATCGAAAGACGTGTAAACCGTACGTACCCCAGGATCCAGGAATCTAGAACCGGTGGAGTTCTCAGGATTCTGGAGTGCAGACTAGACTAGATGGTTCTGGTTCCCGTCCGTGTATGTCCGTGGACGAACAAAGTAGATGGATGATGTTGCAGTGGCAGTGGTAGTGAGTTGAGTGGAGTGGAGTGGAGTGGAGTGGTGCGGAGTGAATACTTCTCGATTGATGGAGAATGAATCGGAGCCTTGAGCCCTGAGCCTTGGGGTCTTGGGTCTTGGGTCTTGGATCGTTAAAGGTAGTTGGAGTCGTTCATGGACGAATTGGACGAATATGCTTTCTCTCCGTAGCAATTGATCATGGAGATTATCCACGTTGCAAACTAAAGACCGCACACTCTTCGTCCACTGTACTATACTTAGGTTAGGTAGATTAGGTTTCCCTCGTGGAGCTTAGATTACATTGGGCTTGGATTGGGCTGTATGTATTTTCGGTCATTGGGTTCGGTTCACCAGGTTGGTTTGAAAGTTTAGGTTTAGGACGGGAAGAAGCTCCAGAAGAGTGGTGGGTGTTCGCGTTGAGGCGTTGCAACCTTTGCATTAGTTCGAACTGGATTTCTGCGGTGCTGTGAGTGGTGTTGTGTTGTGCTGATGCACATGATCACCTCATATGCGGATGGATAGTCTTATCTTGGGTAGATTGGGCGTGTGTTAGTTGCCCGACTGTGTGGCAGGTCGCTATAGGTGCATTTCTTACCTTGCTCGCGTGTCGTGTATGCTGCGTGCATTTGTTCTTGGCGTTATGGGAGGCTTGCTTAAGCGAGGCCTGAAATTGAGACCTGTACGGTGGAGCTTTTTGCTGTCACGGGCGATACGAGAAGTTGTCTGTCAGGCTATTTCTTAAATCTCGGCTGTTATCCGTGACGGTTCTCTGGGAAGTCTTAGGCCTTCTTTCTGGCTGGTGAGTAGCCTCAGGTGTTGGTTGACATAAGCCGTATTGTGGTTTTGGGTGCCCAATGTCGTTACTTCAGGTTGGAACTGTAATGGCAAAATTATGATCTGACGATTCTAGTTTCATGTTCCTAGCATGCACTTATAATCATTGCCATCAAACTCGTTTGTACCTTCATTCCATTCCAGGTCCTACTAGTTGGGAGTTGCTTAGCGAGTTATAACTCAACTTAACCACAACTTCAACTTCCTCACACCATATAGATCGTTTTAGAATACATTATTTTGAAACTGCTACAATGACACGAAAGGGGTAGTTCTGATTTATCTAGAACATGTTGTTCCTCGAATCGTATTTTAACTCATAGCTCTACTATTCGTACCATGAAGCCTGGACAAGCTATTTGTATTAACTATGTATGAATAGGATGCGATGAAAACGACATGCACAATAATCCGACTTTTGTGTGTATTATGGCCTAAAAGGACCAGGTTACCAGAAAAGAGGCACAGCGAGTCGTAGACGAGTTTTACCAGCACTGCGTAGCGTAAGTCCTCTCCCCGTGTTCATTTCAGAGGACGGTTATCGTTACAATGGCGATTATCAACGCAGTTGAGGTTTGGAACTTATGGAAATGCTAACACTAGCTCAATAGCTCACAGGTTTCAGATGGGCGATATCGAGGTGGAGATGGTTGAAGCAGAACAAGCAGCTACGCCGGGGTTCCCCGAGGAAATAACTGAAATTCAGAATTACCCATCAGTCGGGGCATCAATCTCAGTGGCTATTGACCCCAACTGGGTTAACCCGGGAGTCCAGACTGGAACACTTGGACGCTACATCCGCTCGGATGGTAAAATTTATGGCATTACCAACTATCATGTCATTTTTGGTGATAAAGAAGAAGACCCAAAGGATCCGTATCCGGGCAAGCGGTACAATACTATGATCAAAAACAATAGCATAATTATAGTTGATCAACCCTCATATGAGGATCTAGCCTATGCTATCGAGAACGATCGGCAGACAATGGAGGGGCTTCAAGCTTTACTCCCAAGATCCCATCCACAAGATCTACACCTTCAAATGGTAACGAACAAGTTGGCTGAATGGCAGGAATGGACCGCTTCTAGACTTCCCATTGGAATTGTCTTTAAAACCTCAGGTTTATATGTCCCTGCCACTGATTCTCAAAATATCAACTTCCGTCGGGATATCGCGGTACTCGAACTGAATAACCCCGATCGATGCCCTGATAATATCTAATTCATGAATTGGGTAAGTCTTTCTCAACTGTTGACCTGTTTTGGCAAGTTTATGGTTCACTTAATCATTCAATAATTCACTTTAGTTGTGTAACTCACTTGATTTTTTTGCAACTCAGTTGCTTGACTTATGTGGTCAGAGTTATCTCAGCAGTATCCAGCAATAGGCGGGTTCATGAAAATATGCGATTCATGAATACGTTGGCTATGGCATAGGTATTACCGACTGTTTGCTAACTTCAATCTCGTAGTTACCTGTTCTAGTACTTATGACCTCAACCAATTCCCCATCTTGTATAGAAAGAGCGATGACTCTTGGTGATGAGAGAACCTCCGACGGGAATCTAAAGCGCACCAAAGACTTTCCCCGTTTCTCAAGCGAGCATTAGCACAACACGAAATCAAGAACAAGATGATGGAAAAGAAGATTTCTAGCAATGCTGTCACGGGAAAGTCGTCAAATTATATCCTTTGGGAAATACGGCGCTCCACGCATGTAACTGCTACAGCTGCAAACGGTATCTACTCCGATTACATATGGTCAGATTGGAAAACCATCTCCAGCGAGTTTATGATCATAGACCTATCTTGGTGTGAAATTGTGACAGTGGAGACTCCGGGGCTCTTGTATTTGACACCGATGGATATGTTGCTGGGCAATTGAACAGATATCAGTTCTTTTTACACCAATGGACACAGTCCTCGAGGCCATCAGACAGATGTTTGGCGCTAAAAAAGTAGAATTAACATAACTGTACAAAATAATGCACTTGGCAAAAAAGACTTACTTGACAAGAGTAACACACTTGACAAAAACTACTCGCTTAGGTGGCTTTTTAAATTAAGCGATCTACAGACTTATCGGTACAGAACGGGTTTCTTCACCGTACTACGTGCCGTGTATTAGGGTTAGGGTTACAGTTTCTTGACTATATATACAAATGGCTTAAGAAGTTCTTGTAGTAGAAATGTTCTCAGAAGTCTCGGTTTGACAACATAACATTTAAAGTTCTTTCCTTCAGGAGGGTTATGATTCGCTCATTCTCTATTCTTTCCTTACTTTCTAAGACTATTTTAAAGCCATGGGAAGATCTCCATTTTTACCAACCTCTATTCGCAAGTGGTAATGAAATTATGAAATGAATGATCTATGTGACTATGTCCGTAACGCCTCTCAGTAGAATTCATCCTTCATTATATCTCGCCCATCTTTAGCTATCCTTCGAAGGCGCATACTTGTTGCACAAGTAGCACAAATCGTCGTAAGCACTAGTAACAAAGACCCCTTGTTAGCCCCAAAGAATGCGAGGTGATTAATTACACGCGCCTTATTGCAGCACTCTCTTCTCTGCTGAAAAGTTGATTTTGGATTTGATGGAGTATAATCGATTCCGATCATCCCACTCCTCAACAGGTTCACTAGCTTCGAAATTCTGGAGATAGCTCTTAGTAAACGTTGTCATAACATCGTTCCATCTCCATAGCCCAAGCTCCATATCGTTATGGGCAAAGTAGGAACTCCCATCGAAAATCATGATCTTCCCTGTCTCACGATCGATACCGATATTCCCTCATACATATCCCCATGGATCAAAGACGATCTCAAGGTTCGGCTACCAGATTGAAGTACGCCGAGAAGTCGGGGAATCACATATTTTTTTCGTCTTCTCCACAATGGCTTCCAGTTCTTCCCAGCGACCGTTTGTTTCGGTATCGAGGTCCAACACGCCTGCATCAGATTCGCATAGAACGTCCCCCCAATTTGTCTACCAGATCAGATCTAAAAAGTGTGAGAAAAGTCTACGGATTACTTAGAAGATATATTCTCAGAAATTCCGTCTTCTGTGTCACTATTTCATGTTTTAAATCTTATTTTGACGATAGACAAATTCTCTTAATGATAGATAATCGACTTAGTGTCTTAACATAACTTCGAGTCCAATGCTAGCTATTCCAAAACGACCAGGCTTCAGGCACCTCAACACTCAATCCAAGACAAAACTAACAGCAACTCCCCCAACTTCGAGGCCAATAGGCAAGATGATTTGTCTCACGGCATTTATCAGTGCGGTTCGACGACGGGTAGAGTGAGATAGGACGCAGTCGTAGACCCAGTATGAATGGTAGTCTTGCCACCAAAGATCGACTCCGGCCTATCCACCGGATTCGTATGTAGCCATGGGCCAGATCCACGAGATACCCAAGCTTCATTCGAATCAAATGGTTCACGTTCAAAGTCATGCCCACTAATTTGCAAACCAATACGGAAACCAGCGGGAAGAATGATACACGTTGGCCAAATCTCTACGTCCAATTCGTAGATTTCGCCAGGCTTGAGGGGCTGAATCTCATCGTGACTGTGGTATGGGCGATATGGTGTGCTACGTGCCAAATCAAGTTTGCGATGTGAGGCTCTAAGCCATCCCTGGGCAAGCGGTGTATGCGGGTCAACTGTGCCTTGAAATTCGACTTCTTTTCCTTCAGGAGAGAATGCTTGACATGTCACAAATAGATCTACGTCCGTAGTAGACGACGAAACAAAGATCTTAGCCGAAAATGGGCCAGTCAACTCGGTCTCCTTTTCCAGTGGAGCTGAAAGAAATGTAACGGGTGTCCCAAGAGCATCGAAAGTTGTTTCGCTTGCCTGAGGAGGTTGATTCCAACTGAGAGTTTTGTTCGATGCCGAGAGATATATGGAAGTCCATTTCGTGCTTGGCAGCGGCCACCCATGTTCTTTGCGTAACTCGAATTCCGGGCTAAAGGGTCGGCGCAAGTGCAACCAAACAGGCGGTTCTTGATCCCAACCATTGTCAATATCTTTGAGAAAGTGATCAAGGAATCTCTTCTGCATTGCCATTCCCTGATCAAGATAAAACCACTCCTCATGCCTTCCCGGATGTCCCTCTAACCACTTCTGTGTGGAAGCTGCTTGTGTAAATGCCTCAAAATTGCCTCGTGGGTGTAAACCAAATCCAGCCCAGCTGGCCGCACTCAGAAAAGGTACGGTCACTCGAGACCAGTCTGGTGAGCGGTCACGATGAAATTGGTCATCCAAAGGGTGTTGCAAAATGTCCTGAAGAATTTCTGCTCGATTCGCTGTCAACGTGTCCGCAGAAAGTATGTCTGGTCCAGAGGACGACTCTCCCAACCAGACATCGGGAAGCGCAGCAGGATTGCCATGTTGAACAGAGAGAACCTGGCGTGGATACCAGGCTTCAAAAAATCTATTACTCATAATGCCGCCGTGACGAGTGATGTCGCGATAGAAGTCTCCTGCACCTTCCCATGGAATCATGGCGCAGAGATGAGGTGGCTGTAAAGAGGCGACGAGCCACTGATTGACAGCGTAGTACGAGATGCCATTCAAACCCACTTTCCCATTGCACCATGGCTGCACTGCCGCCCATTCAATGGCATCGTAATAGTCCTTCGTTTCACGAGGAGAGAAAATGTCTAGTCGTCCTGGAGATCTCCCTGCTCCTCGACTGTCTACTCGGATGCAGACATAACCCCATTTTACCCAGACCTCAGGATCCACGGTTTCCCATACCATGTGCGAGCGTGTTGAGCCTGGCAAGATATTTGGGTGAGTCTGCATCATCCATTTCCATTGAGGAGCGAAACCGTCTTCATATCGTACACCTTTACCATAAGGCCCCAAAGTCATGATGACCGGTGCCGGTTTCTCATTGGCCGGACGGAAGACATCGGCACGTAGAACATTGCCGTCGTCGACGGGAATAGCCACATCACGGTGCGCAATCATTTTGTCGGTGTCGAATGGGAGTATGGCGATTGTGAGAGAAGTTACTGAGAACAACAATTCATAGGATGTTTGGTTTTTGTTATATAGAACAACTTTCTATGCCAGGACTTTCGATATTGAAGGTTTCCCTCGACTGTTTATAACCTCATGCAATGCTTCCGCTATAGCCGCTCCAATTAGCAATTCACACTTTAACCAAATTAGTTAATTTTATCCTTAAATGTTGGAAAATTATTACCAGCCATTTTTTCTGCAAAATTGAAATAACCTCATTATATATTAGAGGAATTTAAGGAACCTACGTCGCTGTTAATAGATTTTCAATTGGTTACGCGCTATCCTAATGGCATAAATTCTTGATAACCAAGGTCTACACACAGAAGATCTTCTGTTGCTCACAATTCAATTATACAGTCGTAGGCTCGGTGCAACTCAAGCCACGCAATTCTAAAAGAACAGTTATATCCATCACTGGAAATTCTTATAGATTACTTTTCTCTAGTTAATATTCTTACCGTCTAGAGTTAAGTAAAACATAGGGGCGCCTACTTTAACAACCCACAGCTATATGCAACACTTAGCGATATATTATGGCTGTAAGTGCAAACACTGTTCCCTATATTACGAAACTTTAGATTAAGTATTTATTAAGCAGTTATATAGGTAATTGTCATCCGAACGATTTGTTTGCTCAATAAATAGTAGATTATTTCTAAAAAGTATTATATCGGTAGGAATTTGGATAACTATACTATACGCTTGCAGGCCGTAGTTCCCACAGTTCCCGTAGTTCCCGCAGCTCCCACAACTACGGGGCCCGATAACTACCTTATTTTATAACTTAATTTTTAATTTTTATAAAAATACTATAATATAATAAATAGTTTACTTTAACCTACTACAACATCTAATAATAGTTCGTCCGACAACTAATATTAATTCTTTAAAGGATTAGATTATTTTATAAACTATAAAGAGTCTTATATATAAGGTAATAACTAAGAGAGTTTTTATCTAACTTTAAATTAAATATTCTATTTTAATAATTTCTTATTATCTTTAAAAGTAGAGTATTTCCTAAAGGAATACTATTTAAAATACTCTATATATATAATTATATATTATTATCTTATTTTAAAAGTTATATTCTAATAGTTTAATTATATAGATATTATAAATAAAAGAATATATACTTAGTAAGTACTAGATTATAAAGTTTAGAAAAAGGATAAATATAAATAAAAAGATAATAATTTAATAATAAATAGAAGTAGATATATATCTTATTAAGATTATATAAAGAGAGTTTAATAATAAATAAATTTTAAAATATAAAGTAAGATTCTTATAAAAGTACTTTTATTAATAAAGTTATATAATTATTTAAAATAGACTCTTTTCTATTATAAGATAACTAGATTCTAAGAATTACTAGCTTTATATAAATAATATAAATTAAATTACTAAAGAGTATATTATATCTAGCTCTAACTATATCTAGTTAATAGATAGGTATTATAAGCTTTAACTATAGGGTTTTAAGATATATACTTATATTAATATATATTTAAAATATATTCTTTAGATATATATTAGTATCTTAAGTATAATAGTTTAATTAGTTCTTTATTAATATCTTTAAACTATCTAAAAAAAGGAGTATTAGTTATATATTATATAAATAAATAAAGAGAAGGAAATACTATTAGTTATAGAGGTATATTATATATTTACTTATATAATATAAGATAATCTCTAGTTCTATCTTAGAGAGAGTTAGCTTTATAGTATAAGTATAAAAAATTAAAGGATTAAATTATAATAGTTAGAGTTATAGAAGTCTTAGTTATATACTTAGAGAGTAAGTCCCTTTATATAGAAATAAAGAAGATATAGAGAATATACTAATATAATTATAACTTTATTTTTAGGAGTTAACTAAGAGAGGATTATATTAAAAATCCTAGTAGTTAGATTATATTATTATATTAGTAATCTATATACTAATTATATAATAATTTATAATTATATATAAAGATCTTTAGAATATTTATTATATCTATAAATAACTAAACTATTTAAATATAATCTTAGATTAATTAAAAGTTTTTTATAACTATCTTTCTAAAGATATTAAATTATATAAATAACTAATTAACTTTAAATTTATTAAGAAAATTAAAGAGAGTATATAAGAGTAGAGTATATAATTCTAAAAGATAAACTTATAAATATATTAAACTAACTTAATATAGATATTAATAAGTATTTACTAATAGAGACTCTAGTCTAGTATTATATAAATCTACTTATAGAAGGAATTAAACTTAATTCCTTATCTATAGTAGATATTAATCTTTTAATAATTAATAATATAGGAGAGTAGTTAATTAACTCTAAGAAACTCTATATAAAGGTATATTATTATCTTTATCTTTTTATATACTAATATATTTAAAGTAGTATAGAGTTAATCTTTAGAGAATTAGAAAAGTTAACTAATAGATATAAATAAATTAAAAAATATAATAAACTACTTATAGATATTATTAAAGAGAATATTAAGTTTATATAATATAATAAGAATATTAAAAACTAATTAACTATAGAGAGAGAAAACCCTAGTTTATTTAAAGAGAATAAACTAATAGATCTTAAAATAAATATTTAAATTATTATTATATATTTAAAAATTTATTTAATACTCTATTCTTTAAATTTCTAATTATCTAATCTTTATATAAAGCTTTATATAATATTATATTAATCTAAATACCTAATAAAGAAACTATAGATTAACTCTAAATAAACTTCTATAGTATTATATATTATAATAGAGTAGGAGATTAAATAAGACTAGAATAAGATTATTTTAAGACCTAAGGTAAATATAGATAGACTATAAATATAAAGATAATAAAGAATTAAGAGAAAAGAAGAATCTTTTTTACTTTATTAATAAGTATTTAATTATTTAATAAGAGAACTATATATTTAACTACTTATAAGAATATAATAACTATTTAAAATTATTCTCTAATAACTCTTATTTACTCTCTTTATTTATATCTTAACTTCTTTATTTTATTATATATATTTTATTATCTTATTAAATAGTTATATTCTATTACCTAGTAGATTTATTATCTTTATTATCTCTCTTTATTATAATATAGTTACTATTTAAGTACTCTTCTTTTTTATTTAGATTATAACTATAGTTATATTATATTAGGGTAAGTCTTATTTTTAATTAAATAATTAGATTTAATCTAAGTTATTATATAAAAACCTAGATAAGAAGTTTTAGAAATAATAATAATTTAATATTCTTTTATATTTATTCTATCTTTAATAATATTAATAATTTTAATTATATTATATAATTATATTCTATAT
>PDUO01000097.1:29417-91362 GCA_003008705.1 Pezicula radicicola
TTTTTTTTATATATAAAATATATTTATATATTACTTTATAACTTTTATAATAATAAAGTTATAAGTTTAAAATTTTAATAATAAATTTATATAATAATTATAAATTTATTATTAAAATTTTAAATTTATAGTTTTATTATTATAAAAATTATAAAGTAGTATATAGATATATTTTATATATAAAAAAAATTATATATTTATTTATTTTATATATTTACTTATCTTTTATATTATATTTAAACTTATACTTATATATAAAATACTTATAATTAGTTCTTAATAATTATCTTTTAAATACTTAATTTAAATCTTTAATTAAGTAATTATTTAATATATAAAAAGATAATTTTAAATATTAATTAAATAATTATAAAAGTTTTATTAATTTTTTAATTCTTTTATTATTTATTTTATTATTAATAATAAAAAGAATTATATTATTAAAGTCTCTAAGTAATATATACTTTAAATAAATATATATTATTATAGTTTTTAATTTCTTTTATTTATTAATTTTCTTCTCTTTAATAGTAATAGTTTAATCTACTTACTTTCTAAGCACGGCACGAGTTATATACAACGAGCGTATAGCCGCGTGCATCAACATTATTATTATTAGAAAGCTAGATATATTCGAGATTCTTCGTGGTCTTATTATATCTAAAGGAGTCGAATATATTTCTATTTTCTTTTTAGAGGTAAAGCCAAAGTTGTCGATCTCATTGTACTTATACTTGGAACAATCCATCAAGATAGGAAGCTTACACCACGAGTACGATAGGGGTGCCATGCTGATTGCGCAGAAAGGAACAGAAAGGACCGTTTGAAGAAAAGTGGATAGCCAGGGGTTTTTGGGTTGTATTCAGGGGGCTTTTTCGCTTGTGCTGTAGATAAGCACATGTAAGTAGCGGCCCCCCTCCCCTGGCTCTCGAAGATTCTCAGAACTTGAACGTCTTACGCTCCACCGCCCCCACGATCCACTTAAACCTTATGATTCGGTTTTGACGGTAGACTACCGGTATGGGGGTGGTTGGACGGAATAGGTATTCTCTGCGTGAATGGGGTTATGCCCGCATTTTATCATCGACATTCAAGAAACATTGGATATGAGATTATCCTTGCAAATGAATTTGTACAAGAAGATGAATTCACAATTAAAGGAAACCTCATCCATTGGAGCTCAACCAAGAGCAAAAGAGTGACAAGGAGCGTACTGGCTTCTGAGATCTACGGTATGGTCGGAGGAGTAGATATAGCTTTGGCTATCAGTTCTACCCTTAAGATAATTACTGACCAACTAGAACTTTCTACTATCCTAACCATCGTTTGTATAGATTCACATTCCCTCTATGAATGCTTAGTCAAGCTTGGAACCACCAAGGAGAAGCGCCTTATAATTGATATCGTGGCTCTCCGGTAATCGTATAAGCGAAGGGAACTATTCGAGATTCGATAGACCAATAGCTAAGATAACCTAGCCGATACTATAATAAAGTTAAACCTAAACAAGGTATTAGAAAACTTTATTAATATAAATAGCCTTACTATATAAGTCGAGGGATAGGTAATAAGGGATAATCTATTATTATTTAATCTAATAATAGAATAAACTAATAAACTAAGTTATTAGATAATATATAGAATTTAAGTAAGCTCTATACTAGTTAGTAAGACTTATACTATAATAGTAGTAGTAAGATAAGAGGATTAATTTATTTAATTTAATAAATATTAATTATATTAATTTATATAAATATCTTTATATTATAAATATAATTATAAGTTAAAGTATATAAACTTTTTAAAATTTACTTATTTCTTTTATATCTTATAATTTAGCTTATATAAGTACTAGTCTATAGTTTATATAAAGTCTTTAAAATTAGTTTAAATAAGATTATATAAGAGATTATTAAATAAAATAAAATTAAAAAGTTTTATATTTTCTTTTCTTTCTTTTTTTTAAATAATCTTTTTAATTTAACTTATAGTTAAATTTTAAAAAAACTAAAATAAAGTTATACTTAATATAAACTATATTAGTTATTATAAGTAAGGTTACCTTAGTTTAGTTTTCTAAGATAAGAACTATTAGATTTCTTAGATATAAATAATTCTAGACTAGTATTAAATAAATATTTATAGTTTAATTAATTAATAAATAGAGCTAAGTATATATATATTTTTATAAGAACTTTTAAATACTACTATTTATATAATTAAACCTAGAATCTTAGAGTATTAAGATAAATACCTTTACTTTTCTCTTTTATATTATTATTTATTATTTTATTATAACTATAAATTATATTATAAATAGTCTAACTTATAATACTTTTTAATATAAGAGTAATATATCTTATAACTAATAATTAGTCTTAAATATTACTAATTACTAAATAAACTATTATATAAAAAGTTATAAGAATAGTAATAAATTAATAATTACTTTTAAAATAATACTTTAATAAACTTTAGTATCTAGATAAAGGTTAATTATAAGATTAATCTATTAATAAAATTTAATTAAATAGTTAAAAGTAATAATTTATTAGATATAAGAAGTACTTATTCTATTAATAATCTAGTAATATTATATAAAGAAAATATATCCTTTATTTATCTAAATCTTAGTTTTTAACTTAGTAACTATAGTCTCTAAGGAAAAGAATAATTAGATTTTAGTTATACTATTTATAATATTATAGTAGTCTAAGATCTAGAGTAGTATAAAGATAATTATAAATTCTTTTTATATTCTTACTAACCTTAAGATTTATCTTATAAGTTTAATATTATAAAATTTAAAATTATATTATATAATTAAGTTAAATAAATATTTTAAACTAAGATAAACTATTAATAATTTTAGATATAGTTAATAGTTAAGACTCTTAGTCTATTAAAGTATATATAAAATATTACTCTTATTTTAAGATAATTATAATAATATTAATATTAAGAAATATTTTAAGTTTATAAATCTTCTTTATTAAGGTTTTCTCTCTTTTATTTATTCTACTTATATTCTACTTATTCTTTAAAGCCTCTATTATAAAAATAATATTAAAAATAATAAAATCTTATAATTAATATAATATTATTTAATAATTATTTTATATATTAGAGTAATCCTTTTATTATTATTTAACTTATAATAATTCTAATTTTATTATTATTAATATATTAATTTTATTTTACTTTATATAGTCTTATTTTATATACTTAGATAATCCTCTCTTATTTATTTAAATAATCCTTTCTTATTTAAATTACTAGATAATCTTCTTAGTATAGTATATTTACTAAAGGTAATAATCTACTAGCTTCCTTAATAACTTAATTTATAGATATTATAAGATTAATAAATAATTCTATAACTATTAACCTTAGTAGAAGTAATATACTATTTATAGTTTTTTATTATATTTACTAGGTATATAACTTTTCTATAATTAATTAACTCTTTATAATATATTTAAAATATAACTTATAACTATATAAAAGGTTATTTATATAAGTAGTATATAAAAAAGATATCTTTTAATCTTTATAATAGGATATTATTATAAATAATTACTTAGTACTCTTTAAGAATATTAGTTATAAGAATCTCTTTTTATAAGATTATACTAATAATAGATTATTAATTATTCTAAGACTTAGTATAGTAAGTATAATTATAGATTAATAGATTTATAATAGATAAATAAGTAATATAACCTTTTTATTTCTTATCTTTTATAAGCTAAGATAGTATAGATTAATAAACTAATATTAATTTTTAAACTTTAACTTAAAATTTAAAAAAAATCTATTATAGAACTCTCTTTACTAATAATAATACTTCTAATAGACTCTTTTAAACTAAAATTTAAAAATAATACTACTAGTACTTAAGTTAGTAGAACTACTATAAAGATTAAAACTTAAGATAGTATTAATTACTTTTAGAAAAATAAAGTTATTACTTTAGTAAGAGTAAGAGTATTATTTAATCTTTATAAGTACTATTTTAAGAATTTATTAAAGAAATATTTATATTATTAAATAAGATTAATTATATATATATCTTATAATAGTTCTTTAAGTTATATTAAGATTAAAGATTATAAAAGCTTAGAGTATAAATATATTATATTTAAGGACTTTAAAAATATTAAAGATAATAAGAATAATAAGAATAATAAGAAAAATAAGGAAGATAAGAAAGATAAGAAAGATAAGAAAGATAAGGAAGATAAGGATAATAAAGAAGATAAGGATAATAAGAAAGATAAGAAAGATAAGAAAGATAAGGAAGATAAGGATAATAAAGAAGATAAGGATAATAAGAAAGATAAGAAAGATAAGAGTAATAAGGAAGATAAGGACTATAAGAAAGATAAAGAAAATAAGAGTAATAAGAAAGATAAAGACTATAAGAAAGATAAAAAAGATATTTAAATAAAATATTATTAAATTTATTACTTTAAGTTTAGTATAAGAAATAATATATCTTTTATTACTTTTTAAATTATAACTACTAATAAAACAAGGACTAATTATAGATATACCCCCCTTTAACTTATCTACTCTTTACTATCTAAAGGTAGTAAATATAATATATATAGTAAATCTAGTAGTTCTTTTAATCTAGTAAATATTTTAATTAACTAGAATTAGTCTATAGTTCTAGCTATTACTTTATAATAGCTCTTATATAATATACTCTATTTTACTATAGCTTAGTATAATTAATAATCCTCTTTCTAAGTATAGTTTAACTTCTATCTATATATATATATATATCTAAAGGTTAATATAATAAATAACTAGATATATTTCTTAATCTAAATAAATATATTTATAAAGTAAATAGTCTTTATACTTTATACTTTTAAAAAAGAAAATACTTATATATAATTATAATATAGTTCTTAAAGTATATATACCCTTTAAAGATAACCTTTTCCTTCTAGTATACTAGATTTTAATAAGGGATTAGTTTATCTACTTTATAGAATTTAAGATACTATATCTTAGTATACTTATATATTTTATAAGGTTAATAGAATTCCTTAAGGTAGAATAAATATTATTTACTAGAATAGATTATTACTAGTAGATTATTCTCTATAAGTATTAGTATCTTTTTATTTAAGATACCTTAGGTATAATTATAAGCTCTCTTATACTAAGGCTAGCTCTCTTATACTTTATATAAAGTTATAAGTACTTTAATAGTATAGGATTAGTACTTAAAAACTACTTCTTTAATATCTTATATAGGCTTTATATATATAAGTTTAATTATATACCTTCTCTCTAGTAACTAATACTTTACTTTCTAAGGCTTTTAGTTCTTCTTCTCTAAATCTAGAAGTAATAGATCTAGCTATTTATTAATCTTATTAGTATTAATTATATTAAAGAATTAATCCTAAGACTTTTTTAATATAGACTTTTATAAATTAACCTTAAGTACTTATAGAGCTATACTAGCTTTAGTATAATTATAGTAGATTTTAAAGTTTATTAACTTTATAATATTACTAAATATATAATAAGTCTTTATAAATAGACTATCTTATAACTACTTATATTTTATAATATTTAAATATATTCTAAATTATTCTAGCTTAGAATTAATAAGCTTTAAAGGTATCTATAGGTTAATATAATAGCTTTTATAGCTTATAGCTTTTAAAGTAGTATTTATAAATAATTATCTTAGAAATATAACTTATATATTAAATTATACCTACTTATTAATATATACTTAAAAAATTCTAGTATCTTTATAGTTTATTACTTATTAAAAAATACCTTAGTTTACTAAGGCTATAAAAAATAATTAGTACTAAGTTATTATAATAAGGAATTAAAGTAATAAGAATATACTATTAACTACTTTATCTATACTTTATTAAAGGTTATATAATAATAAGAGTTAAGGAAATCTAACTAGGAATTCTAATCTTTAGAGATAATAAATAAAAGTATAATACTATAATACTTTTATAACTTTAGATTCTAATATTTAGATTCTATTTATAGTTAGTACTATTTAATAAAATATAAGAGTCTTTAATAATAACTTCTTTTATTTTAACTCTAGATTATATTTTAGTTATCTTATTTAAAGCTAGAAGATATCTTATATACTTTTAATTTTCTTAGATATAAAGGTATTATTATATATTATAATAGTAAGTATAAGAATAATTATATTAAAGACTAGATTATTAATTTTAGAGAAAATAAATATTTTCCTTAAGATAGAATTAATCTCTAGTAGTAAATAAAAGTATTTTTATAGTTTACTTATTATTTTAGCTTTTTATAGTAACTCTTTATATATTAAAGATTTACTTCTATAACTAGGAGATCTTAGAGACTAGTTAGGTTTAAGAGTAAGATAAGAGTAATATCTTTATAATAGAGTATTTTAATAACTTTAGTATCTTTCTCTAGAGTAGTTAGATTATTATTAATATTTATCTTATTCTTATTCTTCTTAAAGTTTTTATCTTTATACTTATTATTATCTAAAGTTAAGTAGATTCTCTTTATCTTTATATTCCTCTTAATATATATTAAAGCTCTAGATTAAGAAACTATACCTTTATAGATAAGAATTATAAGAGTAAACTATAAGTATTATTAACTATTAGTAAATATAAAGATATCCTAAGTTTAATAGTAATAAAGAGTAATATAAAGATTATTTATATTTATAACTATTTTCTCTTATATAAAAAGATTAAGATTATAATTAATAGTTAGTTCTTTATTAATATATTAGAAAAGAGTTAATACTTTATTATTATAATTAAAAAAATAAAATATTAATATATTATTAATATCTTTTATAGTTTTAGTATATAAACT
Source organism: Pezicula radicicola (assembly GCA_003008705.1). NCBI lineage: Eukaryota > Fungi > Ascomycota > Leotiomycetes > Helotiales > Dermateaceae > Pezicula > Pezicula radicicola. The sequence goes on from PDUO01000097.1 coordinate 36,291, forward strand.
TTAACTAATATATTTTTAGTATATTATATAAAATTACTTAAAGTATTAATATAAGTTACTTTACTTTTATACTCTTAGATAAAAATCTAAAATTTATTTTATAAAAATAATAATATCTTCCTTTATAGTATATTATAAAAATTATAATTAATTTTCTTTAAAAAATTTATAATATCTATTACTTATAGATTAGTAATATAGTAAGGGTAGAAATATAACTATAGATTCTTATTTAGTTTATTTCTATATAAGTCTATTAATATTATTTTTAATAAAGAGAATATATTACTTCTTTATTACTCTTTACTTAATAAGATATTATTAATATTAATAATAGTACTCTAGGGTAACCTTAGTATTTAAAGGTCTTATAGCTTCTATAACTCTATTTTAAGATATAAGGGTTAAGAAGAGATTAAGTATTAGTTTATTAAAGAAGGTTCTAGAGATAGAAGAGAATATAAGATTAGAATACTTAAAAGAAATTAAAGTACCTTAATTATAAAAAAACTAAGAGGTACTAATCTTTATAATCTTAGAATCTATAATAAAATTCTTAGAGAGTAACTCTTAGAGGGTAGTAATAAATAACGCTATAGATTATCCTATCTCTGCTAGGTAGATTTTAAGGAAGATCTTCGGCTCTAAGCGAAGCAAGCTTAGTAGCGCTCCTTATTAGATCTATAGCTTAGGACATTTATTGTATAAAACAGCGATTAAGAATGCTAAATTTAGCAGGCTTTTGTACCTAAACCTTGCGTTTAGGTGGAAAGTCCGAACTCGTCGACCCTAACAGAAAACATTATCAGTGATTGCTCTGCATTGGTGTACCATGAACAGGAACAAAAGAAAGATAAAAATATACGTTATCTTGGCAAGTCCTCCAACTTCCGGTCTCAAGTAAACCTTGGAGTATTGGGTATGTGCGAATTCTTCTGGCCCGACCTCTTTGAAAGGCCCAAGTACGGTAGCTATTCTCATAAAACGCACTAAACAAAAAGTAACAATTAGCCAAACGGATACGCTCAGAATCTTGTAGTTGCAGTGAAGCTTACCGAGTAATTGCTTATCAACTTTGAGAGTTTTTGCCAACTCGCTGGCTGTCTTACTGGAACCATCTTCAGGCAAGGCATGAAAAACTCCCATTTCGAGCAATACTCTAACAGCACCTGTATGCGCCACCTGCCAGCGGGTCAATCAGTTAAAATCTGAGCCTCAATTTTGTAATCAAAGTTCAAGGCGAAAGTATGGTATATTTATGTAAGCCAGTTGGTCGTACTTACATTTTCCAAGTGATGATAGACCATATCAACTGGTCCTTTCACGGCCTTGAGAAGTCTGAAAGCCAATTGAGTCAAGGCCGTCTTTGCCTCAGACACCTCTCCAGAGGCTTTGATGCTTTCTTTTCCTGCATTCTTGGTGCTGATGTGAAAGTATTCTCCAGCGAATGATACAATATCACTCAATGCTTCTTTTATTGCAGCATTCTCCTGTTGGACTGCATCTGGGCTAGTGACCATGGTAACGTTGGGTATGAAAAAACAGGCTGTAAATTTAGAGAATTCTTGTTTCGTGGTACAATCGCAAGATATTCCAGCTGATATTATGTATTTGATTTCATAGAACTTTGGGCAAACGAGATTTAAATGATTTGCTTTCGCCCCTCCCTCTGCCCGGTACCCCATGGGGTAACTCCGCTCGGCATCCATCCCTCCCAAACAGAAGCCGGGACGGAATGAAGATTGAATAATCGGCAAATTGCTAAAACACCGGGACGGATGAAAACGCAGACGGTGGCCGGGCCCATATATATACAAAAGCGCATTTTTCGCGTGCGCACTATCGGCAGGGAAGTCGGCCTATAGTGCTGTAGAGGGGGAATTGTGGTATTGCAGGGCAAGTTGTATTTCTCTAGACTACTTATGATGTGTGGAAGGCTATCTACTCTGGTGGTCCAAGCACTATGGATTAGTCTGCGTCAAGTGACCATTTCCACCCCTCACAGTGCCTACCTCGTCGTCGCCTACCTTGTCGTCGCTACTCTCTATCCCTAAGGCACTACTAACTCATGATTTTTAATAATTCACACTACCTATATAGAAAATACATGGATAGAGTAGGTTTTATACAGTATCTTCTACTAAAAAATTGAATAGATAATATAAGTAATATTATAATTATAGTTACTTAGTTATATATATATTAACCTATTGGCTAAGAGTTACTAAGTACTATACTATACAATGTGTTAAATAGATTACTTTGTACAATTGCAACTCTCTAAACGATTCGCATAATTTCTTGCACAAGTATCACAAGTATTCAAGTGGTTATAGAGACGATAATACATTGAAAGACGCTTATATTTCTCCGTTGTAGGACATCATGTCTACACTTCAGCTATCCAAGCCCAGGATAGTCTTACAAGCAGATTCAAACTCTGCAACCGCAGCGTCCGAATACTTGGCCACCCTGAAAGCAACATATGCATCAGGGCGGACGAATACTGCACCGCCTTTAGAAGATTCAAGACCAGAATCAGTCCCCCATTGTCCATTTTCATCTGTAAAATCCCCTGCTGATCCTGCTCCGATACGGATGACTTTGATGTTCAGCCTGAATTTGAGCCCAATGACTGGGGCCTTGGTTAGCCATTGATTCCCGCCATCGCTGTCGTCTGTCAGTAGCAGCCAGGAACCATCACTGCCTAAGAGATGATGAGTAGAGACACGTTGGGCGCCTTGAAGCCAAGCATGAGGCATACGATGACCTGGGCGTGCGACTCGTGCATACTGATATCCTCGAGGATCTACAGGTGGTGGTGGTGTTCCGTCTGCGACGAGAGCGCCGGTGGTATACACCCCTCCAATTTCAAGATCATGAGGCGCAAACTCTACGCGCTGATTCTGTAAAGAGTCCTCAAAAGCTGCGCGACGTATAGCGCCGTCAAAGCTGTCACTACACAGCTTTTCGTACAGCATTTCATTCAGGGGTCGCAGTTCCTCCCCACCAGGTATAAGGCCCACAGAGGTGTCGAGATGGCGAAAGTGCATCATAGTAAAGAGTGCCCACTGGGAATTTCGTTGTCCAATGGGCTGACGTTCTGTTTCGTATGTTTGTAGGCATCTCGGAGACGCCTGGCCCTTGAGTCTTGCTGCTATTTTCCAGGTTACATTGTGAGCATCGCCAATAGCAGTATTAAGGCCAAGGCCGGACGCTGGTGGATGACGATGCACAGCGTCGCCGGCGAGAAATATACGCTTTGTCTGGTACTGCGTAGCATAAACACCTTCAATATGCCAACGACTTTTGCCTAGAAGTTCAATTTTGAGATCTGGTATCTTGAGGATTCGTCGTATATGGGTTATCAGAAGGTCGTCAGTAAGCGATTCCAGTGGAAGGTGTGAGGAACCAAAGCTTATGCTGATCGTAAACTCCTCGCTTTTCCTTCCCCATGTTGGACCCATCTGAGTAACCGCCGACCATTCAGCGCCAAATACACCATTTGAAGTGCCCATGGCACCTTTCTCATGCCCTACACGCACAATAAAGCATATAAGGTTTCCATCCTCCCAGTACTTGGAAAGATCCGCCTTGAAGTGTATAGAGGTGGCATCTGAAACCTTTCCCTGACCTGCAAAAGGAATGCCTAGAGCTGGCCCAAATGTCTTACCACCATCTGCTGCTATTACATAGTTAGCCATATACTGGATCTTGACACCTGTTGCGCGGTTGACAACATCAACTATGACATGATCTTCGAACTCTTTGAAAGCGACTGCGGCATGGTTGAAAAGTATTCCCTCCGCATCCGGATTCCGAGCCTCTGCTTCGCTCCGTAGGATTGGCTCAAGTCGAATAAGTGGAAGGTTGGTAGTATAGTAAGCTGAGTCGCGTGTATAGGTTTCGTAATCCTTACAACTAGGATCCTGACTATTGCATCCAAAAATTGATACACGACCCAATGTGATGGCGTCTAAAGGCCCATCTCCACCTAAGGAAGTTACATAGCGGAAAGTTTTGATGTCCTCTATGCCCTCAGTCAGCCTGATGACATTTGACCTATAAAAGAGAAAACTCGCCTGGGGAACACGCTTGTTCCTTAACTTTCTGCCATAAGTTATGTTGGGCAAGAATCTCGACCGTACGTTGATTCAGGAGGTGAGCTTTGGGTAATATCGTCGTTCCCGGATGAGATTCGACCAGAACGTGCTTGATTCCCATGTTGGAAAGCATACTCGAGGCAGTCAACCCACAGCCACCACCACCGACAATGAGGACTGGAACTTTGATAACTTCTGCCATCTCTTTTCTGTTTTATGTTTTCTGTCTTTTGTCTTCTGTTTTCTGTGCAGGCATGAATGAATTTCCTAGACTAGAGCCAGGAACGAGGAGAGACAGAGTACAGTGAGGCTACTACCAATCATATTTGTACTTGTACCTCAACTCAAATGCACGGCTTGAGGAGCTTAGTCCGATGTTAAATTTACCGTGCGCTAAACTGGGCCATCTCAAACTGCGGGGTATGAAATCCTGGGGTTCTTTTGGGGTTCAGAGGCGGGCATCGATCTCATCGAATGCACGGCAAATTATACAATTGACCGCACCGTACCGTCCTTTATTCGACCTGCCCCGGTTTCACGGGCGATTGTCTACAAGTTGTCTACCAGCCATTGCTTACATGGATTGACTTGTCTCTCTAGATGCAGATGTAACATCCAGGTCGGTCAATGGTCAAAAGCGCTGGCCAAGGACGAAATACGGAACGGGAAGACACTATTGAACGAACCCCTTTCTAGCCATCAGAATGGGTCGAGTCGGATACTGTGAGCTAGATGCAAAATGCAAAATTCAAAATGCAAAATTCAAAATGCAATCTCAATGCGAATCTTCTTAGAAGTCGACTTGATATTAATTGTATTGACTTCTCAAGTTGACTGGCGATTCAAGACTATGAAAGAGGCTGTATATTGTATTGACAATGCCTCGCTTAACAGATACACTTGGAAAAAAGTAGCTTTATAGTTAGTGACTCGTAGGACGAGAGCTCAAAGCGGCAGATTTACGGATTCATTAGATTTCCATTGAACCAAGTCCAAAGTCAAATATTCCATACACCATCGGATCACTCAAAAATCATCATCATTTCTGAAACTCTGCCAGCATTGCTATCTCATGTTGATTCACCCTCTCCATGGCTGACGCCAAGGGTCCCTGCTCCAAATCTGTAGCTCGGGCGGCACGGCTGCGCTTGCCTTGCTGTCGGCCCGTGACGGTGAGGAGAATGTCTTTAACATCGATGGAAGTGGGAGTGGAAGCCGAAGCCAAAGCCAGACCAGCGCGCCAGGCGACATGATCATCCGGGCGGACGAGAACCGCATCTCTCTCCCAGACCTGGCGAGCATGTGTTTCCTCGGGAAGGTGTACCATCTTGATTGGAATCTTCAAGTCTTGGGCGATCGGACGGAATTCCTGGATGAAGCTGGCCTCGGGTGTAAAGTCGACCAAGGTAAACTCATTGCCGTGGCCGAAGAGATCGAAGATGGACGTTTCACCGTCTGCTGCCAGGAAAACGTGGGGTGCTCGTGCTCCAGGCCAGGTGGATGGAACGTACTGCCTCTCGGTGTAAGGTGGTTCAGGGTCGTCGTCGTCGCCCATGATCACTGAAGAGCCATTATAGCGGTAGCCCATCTCGATTCCTTGTTCAGTGTTCTCACCATCGTGCGCCTTGATGTGCTCTTGGATCCTGTGCCTGAGCCGCTCTCCGGCTTTGGAGGCTGAAGTGATGAGATTGCCGCTGCTCCCACACCATTCCAGATAGGCAGCATGCACGCTCCAATGGACCCCGCGCCGTTCGAGATTCCGCACCGCCACAGGCCTCCTCTCCTCCTCGTAGGATTGCAACAGGACTGGCCCGCCGTGCCCGCGAACCACGGCGGCCACCTTCCACCCGATATCGAAGCTATCGCCAACGGCCGAGTTCATCCCATACCCCCCCGTCGGCGTGATCTGATGCACCGAATCCCCCGTCAGAAACACACGTCCCTTCTCCGAGACGTACCTCTCCGCGAGGCAGACGCTAGGTCTCCAGGCACTAGTCACGAGAATCTCATCAATCTCGATCTGGAATGGTTCCAGCTGGCCCCCAAGAGCCTTGTACACCATCTCCCTTGGGTCCAGGAGCGAAACGTCGGAATCAATGGGGATCGGCGTATGAGCCGTCCATGTGTCTTTCTCATCCTGCGCAATAATGACAGGCCCGTTCGTGAGAAAGATATGCCAGAATTGGCCTTGGCGATGTAACCGGCCAAGGTCCCTGGATTTGAAATGGACCAGATAACTTGCACCGTGACTGCATCGTCGATATGTTAACAGTTAGAGCAGACCTTTCCTTGATTCTTTTCAAGGAGACTTGAGACTTACACGGGCCCTCCTCTCAGTGCGATGCCCAAGTTCTGCCGAACTCGACTTCCCGCCCCGTCGCAGCCAATGACATATTGAGATCTGACGATATGTTGTTGGCCCGACTCGTCGACGAGTGTAGACTCGACCCCGTCGTCGTCTTCGTGAAGCCACTGAAACTTGAGGCCGAAGATGGACGTGATCATAGGATTGGACTGGATGACCACCTTCAATTCGGCTTCAAAGATGGCTTGAGAGCATCTCTGGTAGGGTTCACGAGGCATCGAGCCATCATTTTGCGCTCGTATTCGTTGGCGCCACTCATTGGGAGAGGGATGATCCTATCGACACCGTCAGCATTCTATTTTCATATATATATCTCTCGGCTGCTATTTGCTTCTGTTCTGCGAGGGGAAACATAACGTACCCATCTCCCGACTACCTGTCCACCGTCCGACAACCCCGTGCTGAACAGGACATTGAACGAAAAGTCCTGCGGAACACCTTGGTACAGTATCAATACTTTCTCTCTTGCAGATAGTAGGAAACAGACAGATCTTCATTCAATTCACTCACCAGCTTCCCGGATCAGGTCGGCCACGCCCAGCCGCCTCAGGATCTCCATACTGCGGCAGTTGGTTATATCCATCTTGGGCCATTTGGTCGTCGTGAGGTTGCGCTCGGCCAAGATGCAAGGGACCTTGTTGAAGGAAAGTTGTAGAGCAGCAATGAGACCGGCCGGACCTGCTCCAACCACCAGCACTGGAGTCTCATGTTTGATGACCTGCTGGCACAAATTCAAGGTCAGAGAGAGAGATCCGTCAATCCATCAAATGAAATGAAATGGGTTTCTAATGGTACTGGTACTCACCATTTTGTTGGAGTATCTGATATGGCGGTAGGAGTGTGTCTATGCAATCCGACTCTAAGCTACCACATGTATTAAAAGACAATTCGAGTTGTTTGTTTTGTTTGTTCACTTCACTTGATGCCGGGAGACTGACTGGTACTGGCAGTATTCTCGAGCGCGTGTACCCATGTTGTTGTACTTATTGTGTACGCATAAATCATCTAGAGGAATAATAGGATCGAGGAGACAATTTTAACCGGTTTTGGCCGGGACCGATTAATAATTACCATGCCCGGCTAAACTTCATCCTATAATAGAGTTAAGGTATTATACCTCTATAGTTACACTATTACTAGCCTAGAAAAGAGAGATTTATAGTACTCTATAATATATTATTATTATTATTATTCCTTTATTCTTATAAAAAAATATTAAATAAGGTATATAATATGTTATATTTAAGTTTATTTGAAGTATATTTTATATGAGTAAGGAAATAAAGAGAGTAATAAGAGATATAATAATTAGAATTATAAAGCTTTAAAGATAAACTTCATTTAGGATTCCCTATAAAACTTAATCTTAGACTATTTTAGTTATAAGTCTATTCGCTCTTACCGAATAGGAGCGAAGGCGACGTTGGAGGCCCATGTGACGAGCGGACGATTAAAGTTGTGTTTATAGAGCTGTGGAAACCCTAAATCTAATGCCTCCGAATCGGATCACAACCTGCGCATTAATATGTGATAATAATAGTGCATTAACTAACGAATAGCTGCACAAAACAAAGGTTTTGCTATGAGTTTACATGTTTTGCTACTTTAATGGTATCCCTGGAGTAATATACTTCTACGACCCCTACCTTTACTTGGAAGTTGCGGCTTATCAACTGTTGTTATGGAGTTTTCCATTGGAAGTATTAAGCCTGTAACTATTGCGATACCTTAGCTAAAGGCTGTTAGGTGAACTCTGAAATAGAGCTTTACAGTCATTTGGTCCCTACTACTTAGTACTCCCTTACTTTGTTATGTATATTATTAATTTCTGAAGTTTAATATTACTGCTTTGACTTAAGTTGCAGCTGCTATAAAAAACAGGGCTATGTAAAAGTCTAGTAAATGGTTTGTTCCGTGGTGCTTAATTATTGTTCCAGAGAACTTATTATGTTGATAACTAGATTCATAATTGAAACCAACTCACGAATTCAATTGACTTCAGCTTGAAACCAAGAATAGTTTCACAACTATAGCTTGAGCGCACATCTACACATTAGCTGTACCCTTCGACTTATAGGGTAACTCCAAAACCGCCAATCTAGCAGCAACATTAAAGCCACACTAACAAACAAAGGCACATTACTTTGCAACACAGTAGACTGGGCAATAATCGGTGCCAAAACACTCAATAGGCGATTGACCATAGTAGGGAGACCTGTACCTATCCCTCAATGAAAGGTTTAGTAGAATCTTATGTGTGTAGCAAAAGAATTTTGCCAACAGCATATACTCGCAATACTTCAGAGAGACAGGAATCTACAAAAAATTTTGTCGAGTCTTCGAATCAATCTATTCGAGCAACTTTTAGAGGTACGAGAAGGCAGGTTGGACTTCTGTATAGGGAAGTTATGGCAGAGTTCATTGTTTACAGGCTCCTCGCCAGGGAGTTTAGCGAGCATAACTAGCAGTCGCTCTGCTGTGATAACTGCACTCTTCTACATTTATTTCTTTTATGTGTATTGAAGTAAGCTCTGTGCTATCTTGTACAACCACCATTGTGTACGTCTTCTGAATCCGGCATTAGATGTAGGAGTTGATTAAAAGAAGATACCGAATAAGTCAGAGTATCTTGCACTCATTGAAAACTGAAGTATGGAAGCCCCAGAGCACATTCTGGTTGGGGTAGTGTTAGATATTGTTTGCAACTTTACGAGGGACCTGTTAAGCGCCCTCATTTAATTATAGTGGAGTGGGTAGGAATCCAGGGTTCTGAGCCGATCTGATAGCGCTTAAATTTAATACCGTAAGCGAAGTTCAATTCGAACGCTTTCCAACTACTTACACTCATAAAATCTCATCACCGAACGCCGATAAATACCTGAACTGAGCTCTTTTACATTGAAGTCGTGTCACTTTTATTAGGCGTTCTCTTAGCACTATTAACAGACAACTCATCAAGTGTCAGAATGGCGCTCCTTAAAATCGTCTTCCTCTCATTCACCATCCCGATAACCGTCTACATCGGTATTCTCGGTCTTGTGGCTACTTTCCCCAGTCTTCAAACGCACGCTTTTTACTTACATCGCGTTACATTGACGTGGTTCAAAGATCTGAATGTTCCTGAAACATTCGGCTTCCTCCACAACCAAGTTACTACCTTATACATTCCCACTCCAGATGGAGTAACACTACATGCGTGGCATGTTCTTCCTCTGGGCCTATACCGTAAACATGAGAAGGAGATATTGGCTCAGTCATCCGGATTCACTCATGATATCACTTCACGGCTTAACTTTAAGCTCTTGCGAGACGACCCCGATAGTCGACTTGTCATCTACCTCCACGGTACAGCTGGCACTATGGCCTCAGGATGGCGGCCTGATAACTACCGAGCTCTCTACTCATGCGCGCCTGACAAAATTCATGTTGTTACGATCGATTATCGCGGCTATGGACTCAGCAGTGGAATACCCTCAGAAGAGGGACTACTTTTGGACGCAGTAGCTCTTACGGACTGGGCTATGAATGTTGCCGGCATACCAGAGTCACGTATCGTTCTCTTCGCACAATCCCTGGGGACTGCAGTGGGCATGTCACTCATCCGCCACCTTGCCATTGCCCCTTCCCCTATTCAATTTGCAGGCATTGTGTTCGTAGCTGCGTTCTCTGATGTAGCGACCTTAACGGCAACATATCGTATAGGCGGTATCATTCCCGTACTGTCTCCGCTCGCAATCTGTCCTCGACTTCTCGCATTCTTTCAAACTTTCATGACAAATATTTGGATGAGCAAGGACCGTATTATAGATTTCATTAACCTTGCGGAGAGTGCTAGCAATGACTCAAAATACCATATAACTTTCATACATGCAGAAGACGATACAGATATCCCTTGGGTTCATACTGAGGTTCTTTGCTGGCATGCAGTCAATGCGACACGTCCAACCGGCGTTAGTTATGATGAGCTTGAACGGGAAAAGGATGAGAAGAAAATTGACTTGGGAGCCGGTGGTTGGTCTATGGAATGGCGAACAGAAAAAGGTACGATCAGAGAGAGGATATTGAAGTTTGGAGTTCATGATAAAATCATGTCGTACCCGGCTATTGGCATGGCTGTCATGGATGCTTTTCAAACTAGAGATTCAAGTTTTGGTTTGTAAAACTAGATATAATCCACATAGAGCTCATAGAAATATTTTAAAAGCCTTCTGCGTTTGCCAACAATCCATCAATGCACCTCCAAATCTAATTAATAACAGATCTGGACTCTCTTGATTCTCGCGTACTCAGCATAAGCTAACGCGTATATTAGGCATTTGTAGCAGTGCGGGAATCATGGGATGATCACTAGATTTGAAGGCTATCCAATACCATCCTCGAAAGCCAACCCGTGAAGCTAGCGGTTAGAACGGGCCGCTACCAAGGTCGAAATTCTCAGGAGCAAACCGCACTAGACCTATTACTTTTGCTACATCTTGGCAATATATCTAATAAGCCGAGCGACCTCACACCTTAAACACTGCTATCGTCTCTCGAGTTTCGAGATTTGCAGTTCATAGATGATTGCCTGCTTGGGTTTTGCAGCGTAAGTCAAAGTATTGTAACGCAAAAAAGTAGAAAAACTTCATCAAGTGCACATTAGAGAATAGTAGAGTACTGTTTACGTTCTCCGAACTTCATACTCTCAGAGTCCAGAAACTACAGAATATATACAAAAGAATCAAACCCACAATCTAGCCACAACCAGCAGTGGAAAACAAACTCCCTCAAACAATCTATCCTACGAACCTCCTAGTCCACCACTCTCCTCGCCCTCATCCCTAAATCCCTAAATCACACACCTAACAAGTAAAAACCGCGGGTCCAGGAATAGTATAAGTCTGAGCGGTATAAACATTATAAGTAATACCAGGATCCGTAGCAGCATAAACACCAGGAATAGAAACCTTAGCAGTGGGACCAGTACTAGATCCAGAACCAGTGACTGAGATTTGGTGACATGATGGATACCATTGTGCACCTGGGTATTCACCTGCTGAGTGGAGGGCTATGATTTCGTGGCGGACTATGTATTCACCTGCTTTTAGGCAGGAGGGGATTGTGTAGGTGTAGGAGGCACCGGCGGTCATAAGGGGGGTCTGTTATTGGGGAGGTTTTGTGTTAGTTAAGTTGGTTGGTGTTGGAGTTGGGGTTGTGGATGTGAATGGGGATTGGTATAGAGAGGGGAGGGAACTTACGTCTGCCCATACATCGGAAGTTCCAACTCGACCTCCTTCAGCTATCTTGAACCAAACAGCACTACGAAGAAAACAAAAAGCTCCCGATTAGCCCATCTCTTTCCCAAACACCGATCATATTATATCCCCCAAAACACGTCCCCGCCAAGAAAAGAAAAATTAATAAGTAAATAAACCAAAAGAACGAAAAGAGAAGAAAAAAACTTACGCGGTCCCAGGTAAATAAGTCTTACAACCCGCACTCGGACAAGCAGCCATATAAGTAAGAAGAGGTCCAACATGACTAGTAGGCCAAAGAGTCCATCTCAAAGAAACATCACTACCAGCAGCGACGGGCCCAGCAGTTAGGTTTGCAGGTTGAGAACCGGAGATTCCTCCTGCTGTGTAGCCACCGCATTGGAGGTCGATGAGGGTTAGATCTGTGATTGGTCCGTTGCCTTGGACGGGACGGATGATACGGTCGGGGATGGGTGACATGTATGGGTCTGTGTAGGGCTGTTTTGGTTGTGTTATTAGCTTTTTTTCTTCTTTTTTTTTTAAAAAAAAAAACTTTTGGGGTTGGGGTGGATGGGGATGTAATGGAGTAAGAGTATAAGTAAGATGGGGGATTCACTTGGTAGCCTGTATACTCTACACCCGCAACCGTGACATTATCAACATAGCCATGGGCAGAAACACTAGCTGCCAGAGCCGAGAGAACAGAAAGTTTGTGAATGGTAGACAACATTTTGTTGCTAGGGGGTAGAAAAGAAGCAAAGGTAAAGTGAGAAGGAATGAGGTTGAAAAAAAGTGTATTGAGAGAGAATTCTCGTCAAGTTCCGGACCACGACTTCTTTATATACCTCACCTTACCTAGGTTTCAAGAGCTTGACTTCGCTGGAACAATGAATGGAGATACGCTTGGAATCTCTCTCTTGGCATCATGATAGTTCGTCCCAAGGCCTCTTGCGTCGATATACCTGCGGCCCGTCGTCCCAAGATCCCAAATATATATAGATGAGCAACGCCGGGGGGTCAAGGGTCCTCATCCTTCACCCTCCAAACAGAACTTGGGCTTTAACATAATCGTTTTGACACATCCTTTTTCACAAAGTCCAGAAGGTGGCCAACGCATGGTACAGGTTTCTAAAGCAATTTAGAGTCAGGTATACCCTGTAGGAGATATAAACACTATTGTGGTCTTTATGCGGGGAAACAAGGAAGAATACCGAAATGGAAGATTACCGAGTGGAGGATAAATTTGAAACATTGTGTTACAGATGTACCGAAAATTGATTACCTTAATTTGGCCGATCTTGGAGGCTGGACAAAACGTGTCAGCTGAGATCTTGGGACTTTATCAGAAGCGGTGGAATCATGAGGTCCAGTTTTCTCGTTCTACTTTCGTATGCTATGAAAGAAATGAGGAAGTTGGTTGTGGTGTCATCACGTGACTCATCCAAGACCGTCTTACATCCTCGACCTTTTCTATTGGGCTGTGATTTCCCATGACTCTGTTCTATTGCAACTTGTTGTTTACAACGATTAAGAGTCTGCAAAACTCATACAAAGGTTCTACTGTAGGAAGGATTCCAAATTCGAACAACATTCTGCATTAGACTAAGCGACGAAGTTAGCAGCGTAGCTCAACTATGAAGTAGCTGGGTCGGAGGCTTACTCTGCTCTACCTTCAGCAATAATTCTGTCCCCGAATGCAGCGATTTAGAATATTTACTATACTGCTAACATGGACTAGAGTACGGAGGTCACAGCAAAAAGTTATTGGGCTATATAAGTCGTATACCGTATTCGCTAATCTAATACCCTACGGCCTGGCAACGAACACTATAAACAGCCTGTAGAGATTATTTTCTAGTAGCGTACTGTAGGGCTATACGCGAATACAGGCAGCTTCCTATTATTTCCGGCGCAGAAGAGCCTATACCCTACCGCTAAGCTCTTATTTCCGGGCCTTGCCTAGCCTGTAATCGAGTCCAATAACTTTTTGCTGTGACCTCCGTATACAATAGCTTATTTGGGTAGTACATTAACGAAAACGGTCAGTCATACTACCACGCGGAGCACAGCAGCAATAGCTCAATGCTTCACCACTGCAATGAAAGCTGGAGAGGCAAGCATGCAATAGGTGCTCGTAACATTTGGCCGGAACCTCCGTAACGCCGAAGCCGACTTTCCGGTACTAACTAGCGAGGAACTGGCTTAGAATCTTAGGGGGGCACTCGCTAAACTCTCTAATAGGGGTTCAACCCTATTGTTATCGGTAAGCCTCACTCCGCTAGTCCGCTTGGCGGAAATATCAGGTACGAGTAGGTATCTTCAGCGCTTCTACCCGGTACTAGTTTGGAGAAACTCCCTCATTATTAATCTCAGTCTCAACGATGTATCTGAACAATTGCTCTTTAAAAAACATCTTCTATAATAGAAATCAACAAAACATCAATTGTCGCGTACTCGTATTCCGCAAGAAAACTTGGTCAAACTGGCATGCAAGCATTGAGGCTTCTCGGGATGACCTCAGAGTGGAGCTTCGGCACCTGAGATCCGCCTTGGTACTCAAAAAGTTTGAGGAGTGATCCGTGCTACTGGTGCGGCCGCGCCGAAGGTGAGACTGCGCGTTCGTTTCCTTTTCAGCTGAAGTGTTAAGTGAGTGATATTTTTATCTCCCTGTCATTTCATTTCCTGTAGCTTCTCACTGAAGACATCTTGTACTGTACACGATGTGGTTCCTTCGAAGGCGACTAGAATTTCATCAATTGAGGATTTGAATGATCGATAAGGCACTCTATACCATGAATGCTTCCAGTTGCGAACGCCCTCCATCCGTAGGGACTGTGCCCAGGACACCAGAGAGCTCGACGGTATCAGAGAAAAGTGCAGTATCTACAAATTCGACCGAATCACTTCAAATTCTCCCTGCTACACCCGTGCCGAGGGAGAGTACTGAAGCAATCGAGCTGGGCGAAACGGAGAAGGAGGAAATAAAGGGGCAGGTTTTGGTGCAGCAGAACGACGAGCTGTCAGAATGCCTTATCTTCATGCGGCCGACAGCTAAGTATCGATACAATGTCGACAAAAGACGCACCTTCCGAAATAATATGCTCTTTGGCATTGGACTGCTCGAATTTGCAAATGCAGGTGATTTCGCCGCAAACGTCTGGAATGAAATTCCTGCTCCGATATACGCACAAGTCCTCATGGCAGTTGGAGGCACATTCGCTCTCTGCGTATCATACTTTGGCTTTAAAGATGCTTCGCTGTCCTGGAATAATGTAGTTTTGTTGCGGGATGAACGCCGGTTTCTACGGACGAGAAAGGCGGCAAACGCCGAAAGAAAGGCTATGGGGAGGGATGAGGATGTCAGACTCGACGTAAATTTCCGAGAAAATGGCACGGAGATGGCTGATCGGTTTGGCATGGATATTATAATGGGATTCGCCGCTGTGGTTGTGGGTGTCGGCACGCTACTTGCGTTGGGTGGCAGGAATGAGAATGTTTATCGCGCGAGTAATTTGCTGTCTGGATATATTGGAAATGGACCCGCGGCTTTCTGGGGATTGACGAACGTAGCTTGGTGTTTGTTCGTGTGGAGGAGAATGCAGAGGCATCACATTGCTGCAACGAGGGAATTTCCTGAAGGAGACCCCATATGTGCCATGATGTGGCGGAGAACCAGGATCGTCATGGGCCATGCTGCTGTTTACGGGACTGCTGGTTTCATTGCTGGAATTGCATCGCTCATTACCAGTACAAGATGGTGGGGCTATGTGATACTAGCGCCCTGCATCCTGGCTGCTGTGGGTTCCAACCACGTTTTCCGCCATTATATACTCTATGACAGAGTTTCGATCCAGGAGATGCCGTTGGCGGATAAAGCAGCAATTATCAGACAGCTGCGAGGTATTCTCTTGATCCGGGAAATCCTCAATGGCTCCTTCTCTCCTGCAATTGCTCAACTCAACTCGAGGCCACTCTCACTCCCCTCTGCTTTACAATGCATCTTGGAACTTGGTCTCTACGAGGACTTCTGTATTCGAATCCTCCAAGATCCTACGCTTACTGTGGCGCTATTCGGACAAGAAAATGAGGACGTCGTGATCGACTCGAGGAGACTTGCCCGCATTACAGACGGTGTGAGCGTGCAATGTTTACTTGAAATTGCGCAGAGTTGCCTTGCAGAGCTCCCAAAGATGTACTCACATGGTCGGGAGACATTCCTGGTTGAGACTCTTGGGTGTCTGTTGTGCGTCTCGCATCCCGATGCCATTACCAGGCTAGGAAAGCGCTTGGGTCATGATATCGAGATGGCCTGAATGCGAAACTGCGAATAGAAAATTTCGAATCAAGTTCCCCAGATCAGTCATTGACTGCAGCTTCAATGCCCCTCATCGCTTCGAGAAGAGATTGTTCTCAAGAGACGAGATGAACAGGTAGGGCAGACCTCTTTGACTTTTGTTGGACAACTGCGACTAGTCCGCATGTTGTCACCGAATCTTGAGCTAGTTTGCTGCGTGCTCAATAAGGCAAAGCTAGAGCTCATCTTCTTGGGTCTGCTCAGAGATGCTTGGCTAAACCAATCAAGCATACAAACCTGGCTATGGAGAAGCGTACCTATTTTTCGCACCATCCAAAGTTACCAATTGAACCATGGGATGTTCCCCCTTAGCGGCACTAGAGGTACCTCCAGTACAAGGCAGACCTCCCTGGCGGTCGGCATCTGATTGTTTTTCCGAGCCATATATATGTCTCCAGTGTAAGCTGTGCAAAGACGGAGTTCTAGTATAGTACCTCAGAATGCAGACAGGTTAAATTGGTAGGAGATCCCAGAAGACATGGACATGAGATGAGGCTGAGAGGTGCAGCGTGCGGGGGTGAGTGATCAGCAAACAAGCAAACAAGCGAACAATGGACCCCTGAGAATTCATTCAGGCCCTGACGTAGCCTAGCCCAATGACATCATCGTACTTTCCCATGTTGTAAGCATCCCTTGTTCGCGAAAAGCTTCGAGTTCTCCATCTTTTCATCTCAAAACACCAAATCAAAACCCTGTAACTACTGTAAACCCAAACCCCGAGTATATCCTTGCTCTCTAAGCATATCAAGCAACAGCTATTTATATTGCTCTACATTACAAGGTACGTTAGAGCTTCTTTTTTATTTTTTATTTTGGTTGCGCCAGCATGCTTCATTCGTGCATTACCTCTTTTCGAACACGAAAATGTACCGAGAAGAACAATATTTGAGCTACTCAGACTAAGTTCGTCACTTGAATAATGAAGTCAGGCACGCGCAGTACTACCTTCCGTCAAGGAACATGTTCCCGAGCTGGCCGTACTGCGCAGTCTCCCAGATGGAGTGACTTTGGCGGACTCGGATTGATCGGCGAACCTGTAAATGAACCTGGAAGGAGCTGACCACCGCTACAGTAGCTACTACCTACTACCCACGAAACCTCATCGCATTCATCATGTAAGCATTGCAACTCTCTTTTCCAGCTCCAAGCTTTGGCCGTAATGCGACCCTCATTTTCTCGAAGTAATTCTCGCAAGGAGAAAGAGAACGACAAGGAGAAGAAGACGCCTATGCAGCACTTGTTAGCAGCTGTGCATCTTGCTACACCCAAGCTCTCCAACTGACAGCATCTGTAGGAATCGCGCACTGTCCATACGATCCAACAAGAAGGAAGGTTCCTCCGGCTCTGGTACTGGCCACCGCTTCAATCTCAGCTCCCTTCGAGGTACCGTGCAACCAGAGCTTAGCAAAAAGCTCTACAAGTTGATCAAGTCTGAGAACCACCTTATCAACAACTACGAGGCTGCCGGCAAGGAGCGTATCTCCATCGCAAGCCAACTGTCCGACTGGGGAGAGGCTACAAATGATGATGCTGTTTCCGAAATATCCGACAAGATCGGTGTGCTGCTTTCAGAGCTTGGTGAACAAGAGGACTTGTATGCGCACAATTTGGATGACAGCCGTGCTATTTTGAAGGCAATCAGAAATACGGAGAAGAGTGTGCAACCCAGCAGGGATAACAAGGCCAAGATTGCGGACGAGATTTCCAAGTTGAAGGCCAAGGAGCCACAGAGCGCGAAACTGGTTATTTTGGAGCAGGAGTTAGTTAGAGCAGAGGCCGAGAACTTAGTGGCCGAAGCGCAGTTGACCAATATTGTAAGTTGAGGGTATCGTTGGGTCTTCTTAGCTACGCTAACAATACTACCAGACCCGACAGAAGTTGAAGGAAGCGTATGCTGCTGAGTTCGCCGCCACGATTGAGCGCGCTGAAAAGCAAATCATCTTAGCCCGCCATGCCCGCCGTGTTCTCAACCTTCTTGACGACACTCCGGTCGTGCCCGGTAATATCCGCCCCTCATTCGAGCACACCAACCAAGTCCGCCAAATTCTCAACGATGCAGAAGACGACCTTCATGAATGGCAACCTGAGCTCGAAGATGTTTCCTCCAATGCCCATGGACTTGGCAACAACGCAGTCCCCAGCGAACGCGAACCATCGACTCCGGTTACACCTCATCACACCGCACCCGAAAGCAACATTGGCGAGGCGAGCACTGTCCAAGGCGATCATCTTGCCGGTCACAACCACCCCGAGGAGCCGGCAAGTCGGATCTCGAGTGGGACATCAGTCACTACTGGTACTGGACCATCGTATGCACCTAGTGAGGCTGGGACTTCGCAGATTGTCGCATGATTTTGGGGTTTACTTATGATGAATGACTGGGCTAGCGATAATGATTGCACAACGTTTTCGGGTACTTGTTAATTTTTAGTCGTTAATGTATACTTTTCCTGGAACTTTCACTTAGCCAATTCGAATAGTGAAGCTTTGGTTAGCGACTCCCTCCCGCTCCAGGTCAGCGAATATACTCCCTGTAAGTACAGTGACCCACCATCGTAAGAATGCTTATTAGTGCAAATTACACTGTTCCGATGACTTTTGGCAGTTGGCAGCCACTTAAATATTGGTAACCAGGTGTTACATTAAATTTAAACCTTGCGATCGGCGAGCGTAGCTGCCCAAATTGAACCAGCTGCAGAAGCAGGAGCGACGTTGAGTGGGATACCTTCCATCTCGTCACCCCGCCCTTCGTGATCATATCATCAAAGAAAACAACTTTCTCGATTCCTCATAATGAGTGAGGAATTCCACTGGGCTCTTGAAGGCCTTGACAAATCTAGATTTCAGGCTTACACCAAGTTGCTCCGTTTACGAAATGGGTGCCAAACGGAAGAGCCCTCTCGATTCCAAGAATCGTGGCATGACGCTGACTCAAACAACATCGAAACCAGTGAAGCAGACTCAGTAAAGATCCAGACACTAGCTGATTTTGATGATGAGCGTCTCAGGAGGTCTTTCTTAGGTAGGTTATCGGAGGTTGTAGCCGGTGCTAAGGGTGGTCATCAAGTTACAGCTGCAATGATGATTTCCTGACCCGAAAAGGTCGATATTATTGTTGCAAAGAATGTAGGAATGATAGAAGAAGATAGCAAATTTCTAGGGGGAGTTGAAATCTGGATGAGGAAGATTGCAAGCGTTGACCGTAAGTGCGCTTTGTTGGTTCCATCTATATTAGGAGGGAATTTCTACCAAATAACTGTGTATAGGTTTCGAAGCTTGTGAAGTTAGGGAAACCGTTTGGCAGAGCCGAGAACTACCCGCTACGTTATAGAGATGCGACAGACTCTTAAAGATTTTAAGACAGCGTATGGGTCAGATCCCCATCCCATTGCCAGTGAACGCTCGCTAGTTTCAGAGTTGAAGCTTTTCTACCGTCAAGTATTTGAAAAAGATGATTCTGAACAAATCGGGCACGATGTGCTTGTTTTGCACGTTCATCAGATCTACAAGGCCTATTCCAAGGAAGACTTCAATAATATTGGATCTGAAGCACAAAAATTGAGAGAATAACTAGGTTTCCTTAGTCGGTTGAGACCAGCATTTCTAACGTTTATCCGAGTTACAGAGGGGTTAGCTGGCTTTCATGAACTTAGCATTACGCCAGTTGGGGTCGCCAAAGTCAGTAAAAAGAGCTGAAAGAAATCTGGCAGAGCAATGTCCTCCGCACAAGGGACATAATATTTGCGAGAATTGTGACAAACGTACTACTCGTCGTTGTTCCCATTGTAGCGAAGATTGGTTTTGTAGTTCCTAATGCGAGCATCAGATCTCACATTCACACTTGTTTAAGTGTAATACTAGGCTCATCACTACAGCGGACTATCTTTATCATAACGTCCTTCAACACACGCTACCAGAGGATCCCCAAACCCGCGAGGACTATGGGTTTGATCGCTACAACAACAAAATGGAGGAATCACATTTACTAGGACTATATATTGGTCTACGTAACCGCCTGGCAGTTTCTAGTGAAGAGCTCCACCAGTGAAAATTGACTAGCATCACAGTTGAGAAGATCATCGAAAGTTTCGAGGAACTCCCCGAGCAAAGCCGAGGGGGTTATTTCCCATGGGTTTTTCGCCACAAATACATCCTCCAGCCTGGAGATCAACAAAACTCAGTTGGGTTCTCCCCGGCCATGTATATTGACCCAAATTTCGAACAGGCAAGGGCTTATCTGTGTCCCACAGACCGTAGAAAGAATGTGCAAAATTTGACACCTTTCGCTAAGCGACACTCCTTCAAGTTCCCTATTATGGCCTTGGACAATTCTTAACCACCACCATCGTTAACGAGTCCTGATCTTTGGTTTGACTTCAGTTTTGTCGTCTGCAACGAGACACATGGTGAAGGTTGACTTGGTTTATCTTACATTCAACTCCTGGCTGGCAATAAGCCCCGCAGAGACTACTTTGCGAGTCTCAGCTTCCCGGATAACACTCCCCCCAATTCTCCAAGCTGTACCTTTGAAGAGTTTTGGCAAGCTTGGGAGCAAGGCTTGCTGATGGCTCTCTTCAGAAAATATGATCAAAGTGGTACTTTTATGCCGGAATTGAATTCCAATTCTCTCACCTCGAAGAATTCCTTTCATACCCCAGCCACAACCAACGACCATCCATCTGGAAACTAAAACACTTCCTTGCTCTAAAAGACATTGACGTTATGAATACTACTACTACTCCGAAAATCAAAGACGCAGCAATGCAGTATGGATTTTCACCATCACTTGATTTGAAAGCATCAATAGCTTTACATAACTTTTATTTACCATTATTTTATAATAGGGATCCAATGTTGATTCATAGAGCGAGAACTGATGGGTCGCTTCTTCAGTATGCGAGGCAATGTTTGGGGAGTGTTGATTCTGTTGTTGAATTGGTTTTGAGGGGTTTAAAGTAGGATGTTGAATATTTTGTTTTGGGGGGTTGTGTCTAGTTCGTAGGTCTTTATTTGTTTATGCTTCTGGTGAAGGATAGGGTGCTGTTGTAAAGCTCGCTTGTGCTCGGCTCCTGGATAGGGGAAGCTGCAAACAAGTATTTGATGGCTTATAGGTACTTACCTACAAGAAACACGGTTAGAATAGACCGCTTCGAGATTATACGAAGGTAGAGTCATTCAGCATGATTGATAACACTGTGGCAAAGAATTTGAAATTTGTTACAGTAGATCTTTTCAATTTCATAAGCGACTAAACTAGTCACGTAGCGTTTCTTAACACCACTAGATCCCCCCATCAACAACCTTCTATCATCACAAAATATACCTAAACCTAGGCCCATCATTTTCATCCCCAACCATCGCTGTCCCAGTCCCGCCCTCTCCTCCTTTCTCATCAACAACACCAGTAGTCGCCCTCCTTCCTACCTTCTCAAAAACTCCATACTTAGCATCCAACCTCCTATTCTCCCAAACCAAAAGCGTCCTCAAGGCTAAAGCCAAGCACCCATTAAACAACATAAACCCAGCACAAACCCACATCCCAACCCTATAATAAGGTCCTTGATCCGCGGGATACAATCTTGTTCCCAATAAAGGACCACATTGTCCTACAATATTAAGAATAGCAATCCCAGTCCCTCTTTTCGTATCACTACCTTGATTATTAAGAACCCAAGGTAGAATATTACTTATACAAGGGAAAATTCCTGCTGCTGCTAAGAATACTCCTGTATATCGTGGTGCTACTGCGGATGTTGAGGCGATGATTATGTAACCGATGGCTCCGACGATACTCAAGCAAAAGATTACGAGACCTCGTTGCTGGATGCGGTCGGCTAGGTAGGTGGTGCTTATTACCAGCAAGAAGGCTATGAAGTAGGGGGGTGCGGAGAGGCCTTGGGCGTTTAGGGCGGAAAATCCCATTTCGGAGAGGATTGTTGGGAGGAAGACTGGGAGAGAGCTGAAGGATACGTTGCAGGAGAAGTACATTAGGGCTGTAAAGTAGTTCTGTTTTTGGGGGTGTGTTTTGTTAGTTGAGTTTTGAAATGTGAGTTTGCCATCTTCTTGTTTTCGTACTTTGAAGGCCGGAGGAGAAAAAGGTTTAAACTTACCTTCAAATCCAATAATGCAGCACCTACATCCTTCCATTTAATATGACCCACACGATGTGCCTCCTCATCACCAACCTGCCTCAATCCTCGTGCTCTCGCAACCATCTTATCTTCCTCATTCAAAAACTTCGCCTTCTCGGGACTATCAGGCATAAGTAAGAACGCAACCAATCCCATAGCAATACTCGGTAATCCCTCAACCAAAAACAATAATCTCCAATTCGCAAGGGGATGACCACTTCCACTCGTAATCCCATATGCTAAAGCACCTGCAAAACAAGTCGCTAAGGGCGCAGCACTTAGAAAGATTCCACAACGTAGTCCGATTTCGTGGCGGAGATAGAAGAAGGATAGAAGGTAGGGTACTCCTGGACCGAACCCGGCTTCGAAGAGTCCTAGGAAGAATCGACAGACCATCATTCCATGGAAATTGAATGTGACGCTTTGTAATGTTGCTACTAGTCCCCAACCTGTAACTACTATTGCGGCCCAGATATGTGGTGGGAGAATCTTCCACATTAAGGCGAACCATTCGAAGACGATATAGGCGATGTAGAAGATTGTTAGGAGCCATTGGTAGTCGCTGCTTGACAGGGAAAGACGAGATGACATGCCTGCGATTTTGGCATTGCTGAAGTAGTACTGTTAGTGATGTCTATATAGGTAGTAGAAAGACTTGAATGGAGACAGGACTTACCCGATGTTAGAACGGTCGAGGTAAGAGATGAGATCTAAACAAGCGGGTTAGAATTAACTTTTGGCGCAGAATTGAGGCGTTTTCTTACAAAGTCCCATTACCAATGGCACAAGCCTAGTATCAAGCTTGCGTACAAGCCTCTTCTCCATCTCTGGCGTAATACGCGATGTACCGACCCTCTCGTTTCCATTGTTCGCAGCCTCAATATTACCATCTACTGGTTTCTCGGTCCCAATTTCACCACTCGCTGACTCAATGGCATCTGAATCGCCAGGCGCAGCGGTGGAAGGCTCCTTCTTCCCGAATTTGGCGAGTAACCCCATTTTTGTAACGATTCCTACTCCTCCCAGCAAGAAAATAAAGCCGTGAATTCGTAAAAAAAAAATTGCGAAGCCAAGAATAAGGGAAAGAAAGATTGTAGTCAAGAGAAGCTTGAACTGCGAAAGAAGAAAAAATGGCCAGATTCTAATGCTTACCTACTGCACCAATGGTGGGAGATCTACCGTGTGACGTTGCAAGCAACGGTGATTGGAAAATTGAAGATCCCTTCCTCTTTAAGGAATAAAGCTTTCTGGGGGGATTTTTTGGTCTTGGGTTCCCCGCGAAATAGCGACTATGAATCGTTGTTTCTGATTGGATATAACGGATTTTACACTAGTTACACCGTTACTCCAGGTTACTCCTAATTAGTCCTAGTCACTCCTAGCTCTTAATCGGGTAAAATTGACGGCAATTTTGCTGTAGCACGGCCGCGATGGCTTGCGGAGACGTGCCAAGTGATCATTGATCAATGGATGAGATGCCATTTTTCTGAAGAATGACAGGGCTGGTATGTTTGTCGGTAAGGAGGGATACGAATTGAGAGGCTACTGATACGTCTGACAACTCATTTTTCGGAGACCCACGGCGCAATCTGGTATCGACCACAGTAGGTAGACATAAAGTCAATAAGAATTTTTGACGCATAAAGTTTGTTCCGCCAAGGGATTGTGGAGATTTGGAGATGCCGAAACACACCAATATGTCTTGAAAAGATAAGACTTCTGAGATGTTGTATTGCGGAAATCGACTGACAAGAGTGGACAGTATGAAAATTGTCTTGAATGCATCAGTCTCGGGAGTTGGAACCTATTCTTTATAGATGTATTCCATAGAACAAATGCGAGGATCGGCCCGGTAGCCGGCTCTAGCCTTTTTATCTACCACCACTCAACTGTTTTGTACAAGGCAGACTTACTAGAATTCTAGAGGCGCAGATACAGTGAATCATTTATTTTGCAAGGGGTCTTGAATCAATCTCTGAATTTAAACTTACAAGGCAATTTAGGACTTTTGGTTTGAGAACTCTTATTGAGGCTCGGGTTTAATAGTCAGCTACTACTAGTAGCTTGCTAGTAGTACTGTAAGCTTACCACGGATCTTCATAGGTCGGGCTCTGTTAAAGTCTTATGTTATGATAAGATCTACAAACAGATTTCACAGGAATATTAGGTTTTAAAATTGATGTCCTTCCTAATATCTGTTCAGCTCATTTTGTAGCTTTGCGTTAAATTTCATTTAATAGACACCATGGACTTATTAGCCTTAGCGAGCAACTGCAGTTAATGTGCAATCATGCTATAGTGAATTTCGTAGAGGTAACTTAGAATCTTTTGAGAACTGGGAAATGAATACTCTACATTAATTGTATATCATCCAACTAAAATACACCATAGAACTCCATCAACTAAATACAATTTTCTTGCCATGCCTCGTGTTCCAACTAGCATTCTTAGCCGCAGCATTCCAGACAGCCCTAACATCAACAATCATCTTCCAGAGTCCAAAATATTCTACAATCAGCCATCTCAGTAACAAACTAAGCCGGAATCCCATCCTCAACGTTAGCCGGTAATATATGATCACGAAGATTTAAATCGGCGAATGTACTGCGGTTTATGGGGAGGTCTGTTAATGGTGTTACTTCAGTGAGATTTGGTTATCTGGGGAGTGTTCTTTTTGCGTCAGTATAGATACCTGCCCAACTGTAAGAGGCTACTCCTTTTACTCCACCGAGTCCTTGAATTGGTATTGTGGATGGTCAACCTCCGAATACGATTGATTTTACTCTGCCTTGGAGACGCATGAATTCGCTGAACATGGTAGATGTTGAACTGCAGAAACCATCGTATACCTATTTTCTAGTCAAAGGATTTCTTTGGGGGTAATTGGGATATTTACATACTAAGATCATATCTTCAACAGCGAAAGGTTGGGTGAAATTAGTCCTGCTTCCATAACCTGTAATTTCAATACCGAGTCCATATGTGGTATTCGTCGTATCCAAAACACTAGTCACATTCCTCGTAATTAAAACACTAAAAGTATCACCTTTATCATGTTTCCCAGGAAACTTGGTCATGAGCCTAGGAAAAGTATTATTATTCGTATCCAAATCACTACTTGGCGACTTAAAATTATAACCGAAATCTGAATAAGTTCATCATCCGCTGAAGTCGCAGCATTAAAATCAGATGGTATAGAATTTGAAAGGACTTCTGCCATTTTTCTCAAGATAGGGTTTTGTCGAAGTCTACTATTTCCTATTTGTGTAATTTGGGGGAACATTTGTCGGAAGAGGTCATAGCCTGGGAAGAGGGCTCCGCCTGGATTGGCACTCATATCTATTATGAGTTTTGTTTTTTAGGCACTCTTGGCTTGGAGTAGCAGGTTTTGGGCTAAGGTTTTGGGCTACGGTTTGCAATTCTGAGGGTGACTTTGGTTCGAAGCTTAGGATGGAGAGGACTGCTATGTCAGAAGATGCGGCGTCTGTTAGGTAGTAGCCGCTTATTGTGGCGTCGGAATTTATTACTACAGGTTTTGGGTAGCCGGATTGAGCTTGTGCCGTTTTCGAGTAGTAGCTCCTAGGTAGATATAGTTAAATGAACCTCCGGCTATGAAGAATCCAGTCAATCCTATGCCAGCCAACTGAGCTCTACTGAAGAACATTGCATTTGTATCCGGCATCTGGGTCCTGAAGTGGCGCTGCCTGGTTAGAAGAATCTTGAATGAATTTTGATGCTTCTACATCGTTGATCATGGTAACAGCCGATGCTTAAAATGTTGAATTAGGTGCCATAGATGCCATGAGATCCGCTAAGTTGAAACACCGTCAACGCCAGCTGCATACCGGAATCAAGACATACTTCCCATATGTATAGATCTTCGGCATCGCAACCCATCCATACTAACAGAGACAAGGGGGACTCGTCGTCGAAACGAGAAAACTTTAGTCAGAGCATCCGGGTAAAAGCTCAAGTGACCATCGTGTGCGGCATTGAAAACTTGAAAGAGTGCAACTTGGTATGCATATTCGCCTCGATACACTCCCATTGTGATGTTTGTTTTGACAGCATCGAGACCACCAACAATATCCGTAGCTCCGAAGAAATAATCCGGTGGTGGACTTTTCAGGTATGTGAGATCTATCGATTGTTGCTAACTCAGTCTTTCAAATTCAATGGTGTCTCCGGTTTGAGGTATTGAAGCGTACCACTTTGCCATTCTACATAAGGTTTAGTGGAATCTACCAAAGCTACTGCTTTCGCTGAGAGGAGAGGTACAGAGTTGAGGCAGTCGAAAGTCAACTGCTCCTCGATAACAGGAGTGCCTATATGGAAACATCGTTAGTATCTACCTTGAGAATTTGACAACACACTTAAATAAGATAAGTTCTGGTGACTTTACAAAATGGCGATTCTTGCAAAGCAGCAGCAACCTTACTACTCGCCATCGCGCACGGCACAGTGGCATTTTGTCGCGAATTAAGCTGTTGTGATCTTTCAGGTAAAGAAAGAGCCACATGCGTAATCGCCAGGACCGCAAGTGGGTATATGAAGCGCATCTTCAAGATGGCTCTGAGGCGAGCTTTCAGTATAGCTTGGGTTAAAGAAGATATTATTTCCTACGGCCAAGGATGTGTACCTGGGTCTCGTAGGCTATATAATGCTTCATCATTCCAGAACTGACCTTGAAAGGGTTAGGTTTGAGCAGATTCAAGGATCGCCCACTTTGACTACTATCCCCGGATTTGAGTTCATTTGCTTGTTTGTGAGGCAGCCTATTACTTTGGTGCGCTTACAGGAATTAGGTAGACTGAAGACATAGCTAAGGCCCGCATCTTCAAACTTTGTGCTCGTGGAACAGCGTAGTAGTTCCCATCGCTCGCGTATTTTGCGTACCGGAACTTAAAGATACTGAGCCAAGAAAGGATCCTCATAACAACGGTGATCTGGAGATCTCCAGGCCCCGAGTATTATTAGAACCAAAGAGAAAGAAGAAATGACGAATCAACTATCTAGTCATGAGTATACTCGCTAAATGCGTATAGATCGAATACTCTGCTCGTCTGTAGCCTCTCAATGCATCTCTAGGGAAAATGCATTAATTCACCAATGAGAAAGGTCTTAAGGCGAGTGAAGAACAGATGTACAGTACCTATCTTACTGTGCCAACGTTCTAATAGATCTGAGAGTCTGGACGAACATACCGAAGATGAGATAATACGACTAAGCATCTTGCTTAAGTTTACCTTGAGCGAGTTTTGTTTTGGTTTCGTAGGCGTAAAGTTTCTATAGAAAACTAAATGACTACTTTGGAGCAATGCAGAACGGTACTGTTGTATAAAAAAAAGAAGTCAGCGTAAGTTAATATGCCTTAACTATCGCCATACCTTCGCAAAATGTCGTTCATTCCTATATTTCTCGATATTGCCGTTTGTGTGGAATAATCAGGCTTAAATTGGTGTATTGGGCAGTTATCTCGGATTCTCTTAGAGGTCAGATTGTAGTAAGGTCAACATAAAGTAAAGTGGCTATTCCTGTTGTCGAATATTGGATGCGTCGCGATTTTCGAAGTGGTAGATCCAACCGCTCTTTCAAGCTCTATGGGTCACCAAACTTGCTTCGACATTGATTGTTGCGAGGAGATATTGGTGGTTGAGGTTATTCGATTGTTCTTTTCATCTGACTATAGGCATGTAGATTGAAGAACATCCTGACCTAGCTGTTGTGGAATGACGCAGGGGTTGACAACGATGGCTTGATCTTGATGAACTGTCTCTTTTTCTACATTCGATTCAATAACAAGTTGAGCAAGCTTCGTAAGAACAGCGACTATGGAAAGGACAAATTTGAATTTGAGGTTGCTGGTAAATTTGCTATGTATGGAGCTGCAGTGAACTGTGAGTAATTCTCAAATGTAGTTATCGGAAATTCTGTGTGAAATTTTGTCATTTCTGCACACCAACCTTTCCGCAGAGCATCAAGAACTACTACAATGGCAAGCCGAGATTCTCTGGTATGAAAATCCATTTGACTTAAGTTCGTATAGTTCTAAGATTATTTAAATAATGCGAATACTGACTCTATGCTTCAGATCGTTATGGTGTTTTGGCGCAGAATAGTTATTGCCTTTAAATGGCAGGCTCTGCTAAACGCCCATACTAGGGCCGTCATTGGAGGCTTCTCTCTGCATGATAATTTGAGAACAAGGTCAGAAAGAGTCTTATCTGAAAGGCTAAGGAAGAACAGGGAAAACCTTAAGCGCTAAGAAACAGAGAAGTTGGCAACGGCACCTAAGACGCAGGATCCAAATGATGAGAGTCATCTGTAGCTGAGAAGGGTTTTCCCACGCAACTACAATGTTAATACCGCCCAAAGCTGCACGCTACAGATGCACAAGTGCAAACCCAAAGGCTAGAGTTTACCCCAACGAATTTTCGTAGCAGAAACTAGCATTAACGAATACGAGGTGAAGACTGTTGTTGACCAATGACTCCTGAACAAGATTGCCAAGAGCACCACTAATAAAGAGTGTCTGACTAGTTTGAGAGCCTTTGATTTAGAAAGAGATGTGGGAAGGTAAAGGAAAAAATGTTGCTCTGAAGTACTACTAGTAGTCTTATGCGATACGATGATAATTTCTCAGGTCTCGATTTCTTCAACAGGTCAGGGGAAGAGTCCTGCACTTGGGGTAGTCCACTCGACCACTATTCTCTTGACTTCCACTGTCATGTATCTCGATCCTAGGTTCTCTAGTTCAGAGCTACTCGCTGAACATGTTTCATGCCCTTATACTCTTCCATCTAGTCTTTTTATTGACTTGGTCAACTTACGTATGAAAAGGGGCTTCGGTTACCGAAAGCCCCCAAATTACGTCTGCCATATCTCCCCTCGCTGAGGTCAGATCTTCCGCATTCTGGAGAGGCCACGACCTCGACAGAGATCTTATTTGTAGTGGCGGTAGGCAACATCTTGGGATAGCTCCAGACGTGTATATATTGTCCTCCAGACGGCATGCCCCCAACGATAGATCCCATAACTGCCGACCGGCACATGGCCATCACGGGAAGGGCGGTAGAAAGCCGATTAAATAGCAGAAAGTTGGGTAAGATTTTGGTGAGATCTTGCTGTACTTGCCTCCTGAGGCGTAGACAAGCTTTTTAGGGGCTGTCTCACCCCACCATCACAAGGCAAAGCCTGGTGATGATTGATCGTGACAATCATCCGTTGTCGCCACAGCATTTGATCCGCCCTCCATAAATAGAGCGACACGAAAGCCTCAGCTTGTCAAGGCTAGCGGAAGTGTTGTCGAAGAGGGAAGCAGCATTATTTACGTATGTCCCATGAAAATATGAAATTGTGAAAAGATGAGAACATATATAAGTATGTTTTTGCCGCTGGCATCAGGGGATTATCACTGATCGTCCCAAGAAACTCAGCCCCCTTGGTAGTGTAGTCTCCTCGTACTGTAGTGTTCGGGGCGGTCCAATGAGAAAGCAAGAAATTTGGAACAGGGAACAGGGAACAGCTCAGCCTCGTGCCACAATCGTCACCACACGTCGTCTCGCTGTCCATGCTCCGAACAGTGCAGTGCCAACCTTCAAAACAACCCACCACAACGGGCACGAGGCTCAGAAGAAGCATCTTCATCTCCAGCGTTTGCTTTTGCTTTCCATGAACAAATTCAGATGATGGATAAGCCCCCCCCCCTGATATTGTCCGAACTTGGAGAAACATAAAAAACAAAAATTTCAAATAAAGTACAGGTTCTCCTGAATGTAATGTACCTGCATCTTCTCTTTCAAGCATTTTCCCATCATCCCCCCTCTCACATTCCTTTTCCCTTACCCGCATCAAGTTCCCGAACTTCCCCTCTATTTTCCATCCCCAGTTGTCCAGGACACGCCCCGAATTGAAGGGTTGTTTTCGAGTAACCCTAAATGACCAATTGACGGGTACCGGAAGACGCCATCAACATCCATCACGACGAAAAGCTCGCATCCACCATCCTCGTTTCTATTATTCACTCCAACCCACAAACGCGTAATCCGCCTATTGCGAATCCCAAGCCTCCTCCCACGTTCATCCCAATACACAAACACGCAACGCATCACCTGCTTCTCCACCGTTGTTCTACCCGCGACACCATTAGTGCACCAGAGGCATTCCAGTCTTTAATAGACTTTCTTGCCAATATGACGTCGAGTAAGTCTCCCCAGCGACGCTTTCCCACCTTCCTCTCCGTTCCAAAGACCACTACTCCACCCCTAGATGAGCTTCTAGAGGCAGTTCACAGAAGAGAAGCAGCAGAAGCAGACGCAGACGCAGACGAAGCCAGTGTAGCTTCAGACACAGAGCCAGCGCCTGCCATGAGTACTACCACCACTACAAGTCCTGTAGCAAGGCGGCGGACACGCCTGCAGCGTCTCTCATCCTATCTTCCCTCCATCATTACCCAAACAGAGTCTAAATTCCTACAAGATATCGGAAAAGATGCGGAGAAACCTGCCAGCATCCCACGAAAGCCAGCACCAGCACGCTACCGAGTCAAATCCCAACAACTGCCTCCTTCTGCCCAACCTTCCTCTCTGCCACCATCGACGTCAACGCCTCTGATCGCCGAGCTCAACGGTCCCGCGAAGTTGCAGAAGGCAGAGCGACCACCTTCTCGAGCTGCTCCCGTCCCACCACCCCACACCGACTCGGATACCCCGCTACCTGCCGTACCAACCAAGCTCCAGAAAGAATCACCGAATCGACAAAAAGCTCTACCAAAAGCACACTCTCCGGCACCTTCACCGCATGGCTCGCCTGTTGTACATCCACGAGGGAGAGGGGATTCGCTGGCCGCACCTCCTGCATTTAATGATGTTGGAACCGGAAGCCGAGTTGTATCATCTCCTGCGACCAGCCGGCCCATCTCTGGATACATCTCAGATGGAGAAGGTCCAAGTACAGGGAACAAATTGAGGAGGAGTTGGCTTCCAGGAAAATCACGGCATACATCACAAGACTTGAAGGGGCAGAGCTCAACTGCTTGGCTGGTTACTGAACAGCAGAAGATTGATTATAATCTGGGCCCATTGACACAAGGAGAAAAGGTCAGGAAGGCGTACTGTGCCGGAAGGATGAGGCTAATGCAAGGATTTAGGTACCTGAACTTTGGGACGAGAACGGGGATACCTTTGTATACCTCTTCCCTCGCACTAGCGATCATGGGCCATCCTTTAAGGTACCATCGGCTGTACTCTCATCGTCGCAGCCTCTGATCAGCCTCGTGCATGGCGACATATATGCGGGAAGAGCGAGGGCAAAGAGTTTCGACGGCAGAGGTTCTCTATCGGTGGATGATGCTACACGAAACCTGGTCATCCGAGGGCCTGGAACACCGCCATATACCCCATCGACTAACCCAATGGACAGTACGTCAAATTCGGATGGCTCAACCGAATCTATTTGGTCGGGTGGTTCCGATGGACCAAGAGAGATACACCTGTATTTACCGATTAATTTGTCTACCGACGGCTCTGGAGGGGTCCCCAAGTTACAGTAAGATATTTCTCCATTTTGCTTCTCTGAATTTGAGTTGGTGGTTGGGAGGGCGTGGGATTCAAAATTGCATTGTCTCTTGGACTTGGTTTGGGCGATTTACGAGTATTAATACTTCAATCGCCTAACCGAGCGCGGTCAGCAAGAGGAGCGCTTGCTATTCATTCTCGATACTGCCTGTCAACCACCAACTTGTACGAGAGAAATATGTGACTTGCTTTGCTAATCAGGAAATCATACTAGGTCTGATATTCAAACTTTGGTCGATGCTCGGAATCTCTTCGCGTTTCTCACTCGCCAACCGCTCGTCGCAACCCGCACCTGCAACAGTCTCTTCTTAGTCTTTGTTGCAATTGCAAAGCTACTCAAGCAGTTCGAGTTTACCAACTTCGACAACTCCACTCTCGGTGAGGCCGCTTCGGCTAGTTTCAGCTTCTACCTGGATCAGATGAGGTTGGCAGATGTTGCACACAGCCGAGAGAAAACCCTTGAAGCAATAATTCTTGGTGAGCAAATGCGTTCAACTGAACTCTATAATGAGGCTTTTGCCCATGCAGCTGGGCGGTACTCGGCCATAAAAGAGATCAAGTCACCATTGTTCGACCAGATTAACCATATCACTCGGAATCGTCTAGAACGTGCCGCCCTTGACCTCAAATCACGGCAACAGTCTGTTAACGATCGACTAACGGATTTCGAATTTCCCTCTTTGTTTTCTGGTGTTGCGGGATCAACTGCACGGGCTGAGGCGAAGTATGTCAATTGGAAGGCTTGGAAAACTAGTTTCTTTTCATTTCGCAAGGTCTTTATCTCTTACTATAAGCACCTCTACGGTTCATGGCCACCAAAAGCAAGTAGCAAGAAGAATCAATTCGAAGAGAGTGGTCTGAATCGCCTTGTTTTGAAGGGCCTTTATCGCGATTTAAGTAGTCTATACGACTTGCTCGCAAACCGAGAGGCTCTTACGACAAGACATTACGACACATCTGACGAGGAAGAATCCAATGTCGACCCCTTGGCAACTGCGTTACGAGTTGTGTTGAGTGAGTATGATCGGTCATCCCCGCCTGTTCAGCCTCCAATTCCTTTCGATGTCCCAAGAGTTCCTACAATGACCACAGTAGATCCGACGTTTCCCTTCCTAGCGCCGAAAGATCAGCACAAACTTTCAACTCACAAGCTAAAAAGTCACGAGACGCTTCTTATACTTGCCAAAAGCTACAACTTGGATTCCGACTTCAAGACTCCATTCCTTGAGATGTTCAAGAGTTTCGAGGAGAAGGAAGCAAAGGGAAAAAACGCCCAGGAGCTAGCGGATCAACGTTACGGTCACTGGCTCTTCATGTACGCTGTCTTGCAGGCACTTCCAATGCTTGTGGTGGATGCACCTGGCCTGGGCTTCACACAGGGAGTCGAATACTTTCTTTGCGAACCTCCGATGGGCAGCGCGCCATGGCTTGAAGACAGTTCTAATGTGAAAATGGCTTGGTATGGTGTTCAGGGCGGGGCCGGTGTTGTATCGTTACCTAGCGATGTTGTTCTCTATGGAGTCGAGGGTATCTACCGCCGCTCACATTGCTGGACCGTGGCCGAACAGTGGCTCTCTGCTAGCGAATCCGAAGCTCCTTTGGCTCCCCCAGCACCTCTCGATTCTATAGGCGGATTTGGTGACGAAACATTCTCACCCTTGGAACCACCGCCAGGATTCGCAGGAGGCCAGCTCGGATCCAGACCGAACAGTCGAGGGCGTGACAGCGTCAATAGTGGAGCGCGAAGCTCTCCAGGGCTAAGCCCACACAACTATTCTGACGACGAACGAATGAGTCGAAGTAGGCACTCCCACCGTAGTAGTATTGCGCTTGGACTTGAACAACTCCCCATTCCAGCTGGTGGCTTTGGCGGAGCGTCTTTCGGTGAAGAATTCCCGCCTTCCATGACACCTACTGGCCACGGTAGTCGCAATGGGAGTCCCGCAAAGTACGGCGGACGACAACAGAGCGTGGGTCGTTACTCTCCTGCAAGAGGCGAAGCCACGCCACCTGCGACTGCTGGTAATAACAGCGGTAGTACGTTTGATGATATCTTAATGAATATTGGCAACGATAGCAAGACATCTAAGAAGGACAAGAGAAAGACCATTGGATTTTGAGCAATTGAACATAGCGAATGCAAAAATTTGGATGGAGGAAGACGTACGTAATACATATGCATAGGCATGGAAGAAGTGGCCAGGAAAAGTTGTTTAGGAATCAAGCGATGCATTTTAGTCAGCGGTCATTTGGATGGGATGGGGATGGATAGATTTGAGCACATTGGTTGGTTGATTGGTTGGGCTGCATTTATGGGTGCTATGGAGCGAGGGAATTGAAAATATGTGAGTGTAGTGTGGTGTTTATCATGGGAAGAGACGTATGTCTAGAAGCCATGTGTTGTGTTGAGATACCTAATGTGCCCATTTGCTAATTGCATATTTGCATATTTGCATAATAATTATAGAATTCCCAAAATATTTCACTTCATACTTGTTATTTGTAAAAAAAATCCATCTAACAAAGCAACTCTACAATTACTGTAAGAGTCTGTTGAATGGTGAGATATTATTCGCACAACTCACATAACTCACTATGGGAATGGTCGACCTATTCCTCTTTTAGACTAGTAGCCAAGCTTAACTTGACCACTTCCTTGACTTCTTAGTTAGTTTCTATAGTTCTAACTTGACAACTACAATGGTAATAGAATATTGCCTCCATACTTTGCCCACTCGTTCGATAGCCTTCCGCATGAATATTGACTATATTCAACAGAGTCAAACTGGGTCGGTAGGTAGTCACATTACTAATCACTTATCACTATTTCATTTCTGTCTTTCTCATTCATCTTCTCTCATTTATTTTAGTTAACTCTCGCTGGGAGTGCAACTACTGTTAACCACCATCCTCCTCTACATCTCACCCCCTCTCATATCATCTCATAAACACATGCCTCCTTCATGCAAGAAAGCAAGTATCCACACCACCTCTATTTAATAATCACAAGTTCCGACCTGCCCCTAACATTCTATCTATGATTGACACATACAAGCTACCAGCCTTCAAATATCCGACTTAAAAGACGAAAAGGCAAGAAAAGGAAAGAGAGAAGAAAATTCAAGAAAGAACCGAAGAAGTAGTTTATCCACATTGGACATTATCGATCTCTGGTTGCAAGACACCCCATTTTGGTAAGTGTCCATTGGTGAGTTTTTGGACTTCGGCACTGACGACGCTAATTGATAGACTGTCGATTGTACCTGAAAATTGTATATTAGTAAGATCCCAATTACGATGAAGAAACCGAGAAGAAACCGTGAAGTCAGGAATCTTTATCTACTTACCAGTATATGCAGTACCGTTCATGGTCGACACTTGATATCTCAAATGCTGGTTCAAATACGGCACAACCTCAGCCGGATCCAAGCTTCCCAAGAGGTCATTCTGAATATCTGCGAGCAATGCACTCGTCAAGGGAACCGTACCACTAACCAGCTGTTCGGCAGCACAGTCAGAGCAAGCGCTCATACCAGTCGTAGTCCTCGTGAAGATGCAGTGGGTACCGACAAGATTAGGTTCGAAGTACCAAGTTGAGGGATCCGGGTTATATGGGCCGAGGAATATCTGGATGAAGAAGGGTTCCTGTAAGGCAGTCTTAATGACTCGGATGTTGGTGATCCATTCTCTGTATTTGGTTCCTTGTGTGATGCTGGTGGGAAGGTTGTTCGAATTTGTTGCAGCAAGATCACGGTTCTTCTTTTTGGAAAATGAGCGTCGTACAGTATATTGATCGCGGGCTGTGAGACTCGAAGGCGATGTCGTACCATAGAGTTTGTTTATAGCATTGATGACTTGCAATGTCACGTTCCCCCCTGCCGCGGTTTCGGGATAGGCGTATCCAAAGGTTGAAGTGGCGCGAGATGAATCAGATGTCCAGAAACCTCCTACTTCATCACTGCGGAATGGTGTTAGAGGCGAGGTTTCGTCTTGAATTTCACCAGTTGATGTGGTGAAAGTGCCGTAGATTGATGGTTTCGGTACAACCCAACTATTCGGGTAAAGCTCCTGCCAAAGCGCAAAGCATCGATCCACCATAGCATGATGCAGAAAAAAGATAGGATCAAAAGCTGAGTATTCAATGTAAGTCATGTGTCCACCATTACCCGTATATCCATGGATATAATCATGAATACTCTCAAGTGAATCGTAGTACAAAGTATTGCTATAAGCTTCAGTGCCAAACTCGGTAAAATTCGCATAATTCGTGAACAGATTGAAGAGTCGGTTTCGCAGAGAAGTAGCGCTGTTTTCAAGAGCTGTTACCATTTGGGAGTTCTGGGATTCGGCGTCCGCACTTTGGGTGTTAGGCCAGCGCAATGTCTGGCTCCAGACGTCCATCTAATTTCATGTCAGCGCCTGAAAGAATCCAGCTATTGACATCTGCTTGTCCAAACTCACAGGAGGATCTGGTAGATCTGAGGGGTCCAAAGGCTTGAAAACATAGCTGAAAAGCGGATTGTGAATAGTTTGTACACCATTCGGCCCGCCAACAGCAACGGAATCAGATCCAGCAATGCTATCAGGAACAGTATTCTGACCAGCAGGTGGAGCAGCAGCCCAATCCCAGTATGGAATACGAAAGTTCGCCGCAGCAGCAGTGTACTGAGTTCGCAGAGGACCTTCAGGAAATAAAGTTGCGATGAATTGGATAATTTCATAAAGCGCCTGTTCATAGAGAGCAAGGTAGGGTCGGTGCCACGGCGAAAAGAGAATAGAAACGTGATTGCAGTAGCCGTTGTTCTCGTTACCGGCGGTCGCTTCAACTCCATCCCAAGCGGTGAAGGGCCGCCCGTGGATGCCAGCAATTTGGTACCAAGATGCTCGCTGGGTCTGGTTCATGTACATCATCATGTCAAGGCCGAGGATGTAAAGGGTCCAGGTCGTACTGTCGGATTGAAGATCTCGGATTTCGCGGCGAACAGGGAGGGTGCCATTACCATTGATTCTATCTGCGAGACCCGTGGTAACGAGGTATGAGGGATCTTGTCGAGCGTGAAGGAGAGGGTCTGAATGCGTCAGTACGTAGTCCACCCTTAAAACAAGGAATTGCCGAGCTAAAAAGAGCAATTGAGAGAGGACCCTCAGTGGAAGTCGGGGAGAACCAATGTCTGCAGAGGTCCTTGAACCGCAGATTCCATAGATTTTCTCCATGCCATACAGCCACAAAGAAAAGTATCTACTTACGAATATCGAAGCCATATTCATACTGGCCACCAGCAGCCGCCAATTGCAGTAGCACGCCCAGAAAGAGTGTGAGGAACAACATTTTGTGTCTGCCAACAGTGCGCATCAGCCAACTCATCTTGACGCATGCAAGCAATTGGGTAGCTTTCCAAGGAGCAAGATCGCTTTGTACGTACCAAGTTAAAGCCGATCTGTGTACAAGAAAGGAAAGAGGGCGACAAGAAAGCAAATGAGTGTATAGGGTGCAAATAAAACGAGTGTGGTGAAGAAAAGATCGAAGACGAGAAGGTCGGCAATCCAACGGATTAGAGAAGCTCTTGCGAAGGAAATGGTGGAAGGAGAATTTCGTAGAGAGCACGCGCCGCAATAATATATTACAATGCAGAGGGCGTGGTCGCGTTGTGTACAGTACATGCAGGATGTGAGGAGGTTCTTGGTTGAAAAAGGAAGGAAAGGACTGGCTTAATACTTGCTCCCTCACAGCTAGCTGCAGAGAAAAGCACGAGGGCGAATGTAAAAAGCAAAGAATCCGACACTTGAGTCAAGTAAGTGAATGACGTGGAAAGAGAGAAAATGACAGCTCCAACTTTCAGCAGCAGTCACGAGAAGTGAGGTCTGGTACGGTTCAAAGACAGTACGTAGCAAGATATGACGATGGTCTGATTGAGGTTGGAGCACAAGATGTACAGTACAGGACAGGACAGGACAGGACAGGACAGGACAATTCAAAAGGTACCATTTCATCGTACACATCACTTCCCTCGCATGACAAATATTTCGTTCGTACGAACGCATCACGTTTTCGTAATATTAGCATCGGCATCTTGCAGATGATACATCCAAACGGAGGGAAGGGGAAGATGTGTGTGTTGTTGTTGTGTCACAGCGACGGTGAGGTCCCAGAGACCCGAAAGGCGGAGAGGCGGAGAGGCGGCGGCTTGCCGTGCTGACTACTGTATCCCCTCCCTCGTTGGAATATTGCCCCATTTTGACAGGGATCAAGCACCCTCTCAAGTTGGCAAATATTTTCTCTAAAACTCCCAACGTAAATTGCTGTTTAACGACTTAATCTGCTTACCCTGCCTTTAACATTTATAGCAAAGCTTTTTTTTCTCGAAAAGGCCATCTCAAAATAATTAGATATATGTTAAAAACGAGTGTTTTCTATAGTGGACAGGGTTGGCACGTTCTAATGGTCCAAGCTTGAGGCAATATTCCAACGAGGGAGGGGATAGTCCCACGTACCGTGCGCCATCCTTGTTGTTCCTGCAGAAGAGACATCACCAACACCCCTATTTTGTTTCTTGCTTTTCCAGAATAGTAATTGCCTTTGAGTGGCTGAGAGAACTTCCTGCAAGACTAATGCAGAGATCTATAGACCAGAAGACCTTCATTTTACTTTTACTTAAACCTAACTGGCACAAACTATCCGACACTTTGCATAGGTACGATTGCAGAACACCTGTAAATGCCATGCCTCTTTACATCCCATATAAACTCCGGAAAACGCCTCCGTAGACCACTCCTTTTAATCTCGAAATTATTTACGGTCCAACATTATACTTGAGCTTGATGCCCATAGCCGCCAGCTCAACATCAAGGTACTTCAAGACGCCAGGCACCGCGACAATCGTGGTGTTCTCGCCTCCAATCCACTGCTGCCCTTCACCATCTTCCCAGATTTCCCCCTTTTCTCTACCACTCCAACCCTCAGACGGGACGGCACATCTTCGACACCTCACAACACCTGTTCCTCTCTTCCGAGGAGCAAATGCACTCACGGTGGGTTGCGTACTCAAGAAAGTACCGCACTCTTTACAAATCCACGTCTTAGTGTAGTCAGAGCAATTGAGCAGACGGTCCTGAAGCAAGAAGGCCGTCCCGTGAGCAAGCAGAGAATCACGCTCCATCTCCCCTACACGGATACCACCTCCCTTTTTACGACCCTTGATCGGTTGTCCTGTGAGTTGCGTAACTGGTCCGGTGGTTCGGACTTGGTACTTGTCGTTCACCATGTGACGAAGACGTTGGTAGTAGACGACTCCAATGTAGATATCTGCATGAAGTTCCTCGCCAGTAATACCTGAGTACATTGGCTCGTTCCCGTGATAATTGTACCCGGCCTTCATAAGTTGATGTCCGAAATAATTGCCTGCCGTATTTTCTTCATCGAAGCGGAAAGGCGTACTGTCTTGCGCAAGACCGTGCAGGGCTCCTGCTTTTCCAGCAAGTGACTCGACAAACATACCGATGGTCATACGTGAGGGGAAAGCATGGGGATTGATAATAACGTCTGGTTGGATGCCGGATTCCGAGAAAGGCATATCGATGCTAGGCCATTTTTGAGAGCACACACCCTTTTGTCCATGACGAGAAGAGAACTTGTCACCGATGACGGGTGATCGAGGCACGCGAAATTTGACTGATATGGACTGTGCAGGTTCGTTACCGTTCTCGTTACCGATCACTCGGACTTCTTCGACAAACGCGAGCTCGTGATCTTTGTATTTCTCGAAATGCGTGATTCCGTCCCGGTTCACGAGGTCACCATTTGCATCGGGAGAGACAGTATGCCAGGCACAGATAAGATCGCCATCCTGGAGTGCACGGCCAATGTGAGGCAAACCGTCATTGTCTATCGCGGCTTTCCACTCTGCCTTGATAAGTCCACCGGGTGCAAAGCCAAAGAGTTTCTTGACGTTCTTGGCCGATCGTGACTTGTTGCCGCCTTCTTCCAAGTCAATCTTCTTGACTTTATAGATGGTTCCGTGACCGAATCCGCGTTCATGGGCTGACTTGTTAATTATCATAGCGTCGTCCATGTCATATCCAGTGTATGAGATGACGGCGACGACGGCGTTCATACCATTGGGGAAATTGTCAAACCCGTACTCATTGTGCAAGGGTGCTCGAACAATTGGTGTCTGTCCAGTTTGGAGTCGATATGTCTTGTTATCTGCTCTGTATCGTGTCGCCGTTCCCGGAGTTCCCATAGATTGTTTACCCATCTGACATTGGTACATGTTTCTGGGGGATTGGTTAAAGTCGGAGAAAGGAGTCATGTTAGCGAGAATGGAGAGGATGTTGGTGGGATCAAATTCCACGTGAGTGGATTCTCCAGAGATAATTTCGGGTTCCGTAACCGCAATCGACATGAAAGCTTGTTCCATAGGTCCGACAAAATCCTCCTTGTCGAGGGGTAAGTATTTAACAGGTCTGATCATTCGTGATCTTGCAGCGGCTAAATAGATACCTGGATACGATCCACCTTGTGACGCAGGAACATAACCAATCTCAAGCTCTTTAGGGACTCCATGAGTACCTTCAACTTTCCAAAAACGCAAAGTGTCGCCGATTCTAAGAGCCTGCTTCGGTGTACACCAACCCAGAATCTTGCCATCAAGCATTACTACTACGCTCTCGTCCGTAGATGATGAACCAGTGCCCACAACACCGAGGTCCGTTACCAGCTGGGGGATTTTCGAAACATCGACTGCGTGAGTGAGAATCTTGCACTTATGTGAAAGATGGTTGAGAAGACCACAGGGACTTCCATCGGGAGTGTGGACAGGACATAGGAAGCCCCAACTCTCCGGCAGCAACTTTCGTACGGTGGTCGTCTTTAATTGGGCGAAGAAACTACCTCTGTGCACCATGCGGAAATGGCTAATAAATCGCAAAAAGTTGATCTTTTCTGCCACGACAGTGAAACCCGAAACTTGCTGCAAATCAAGACCTGTTGGACTGACGAGGTTGCCAGTAGACATGAAGTACTCTAGAGCTCCTCCGATATTTTCATTCAGTCTGCTGAAGATCTTTGCTGGGAATTCTTTTGCGAAGGTTTGCGAGATAAAACTATGCTCGGGGTTTTTGCGTATCCAATCACGGAACACCAGCTTCAATGAAGTCTGTAGTAAGTCGTCCAGGCGCTCTTTAACAATCTGGGCGTATAAAAATCCACCGAGTAGAATCTCTTGGTTTTGTACGGCATCAGGATTATCCACTGCACAGTCTCCTTGGACTAAAGCAAATAACTTTCTCGTCATGAACATTAACATTCTATACTTATCTCTATCCTGGGATTCTGTGACATCGACATTTCCAAGATGAGGAAGAACAATCTTTCGCAGAAACTCGCTTCCGGCATCGTAGTTTGACATGGTATCAGGCACATCAAGGGTGACTCGAAATTTCTGCCCCAGGAATGCACGCGCCTTCGTCTTTGTGTAGAGGTTGTGGGAGGTTGCGGATTCCTTGAAAGATCGCAACATCAGTTCGACTCGATCAGTCAAGAAGGTGTTCTCGGCTCCCTTCGAGTCTTTGACGCCGACAATACCCTCGAAAATTTCTCGATCGTTGGTGTCCACCAACGCCTTCATGATCATCATAACAGGCACTAAAAATTCATTCTTCCGCCATGAGAACCGGAAGATGGTCCCTCCATCGGTGAGATAGTGCAGGACGTTGGTCTGCGAAGTTTCGTCGGGCCGTACGGAACGGACCAAGATACCGTAAGCGCTGTATGTAGGTCCTCTGCCCTTGAAAGAAGGACGCTCAATGGCCATGGGGAAATTTCTTCTGTTAACGATGAGTAGACGAATGAGTTTCTCAATACCGTTCACAATAAAATATCCACCCAATTCTTCGGCCTCTTCCTTGTTCTGTACAAGCTTCGCAGGGGAGTTGTTTTCGAGATGGCATCGGTTTGACTTGGAGATGTTAATTGGCCATCGAGCCTAAAGCAGGCGGCATACATACCTTCAGCATAATTGGTAATTGGCCTAGATCTCTGACAAACTCTTTGGGGTCTCCTCCATTAATTTTATATTCGAACCTTGCACTAAATTTTCCTCGATACGTAACATGCCTCTCTCTACATTCCGCAGGTAAAATCTCTCGATTTCTGGTGGAATATTTGTTTGAGGCGGGGAGCATCGACTTCTCGAGGAAAACATCCTTTATCTTGATATCTAGTCTGTTCTTACCCTTGGGTCCTGTACGGTCATCCCCATCGAAGTATGTCTTGGTTCCAATGTCTTTCAGGGCTTGCGCAAGTAGTCCATCCTTCTCGAGGATGGCATTGTACGACTCGATATGGGGATTGATGGCAGCTTGAAGAGCTGGGTATGCGCTGTGATCCTTGGGCGGATTTCGAAACAGCTTCTCTCTGCGGACAGTATGAAATTCGTGATCCCATTTGGTGCTTGTAGGGGCGGTCGCCGAGGGAGCCATGTTGCAGCTGCGACGATGTTATTGTTAGTTGTAGCTTCCTCGGTCGTGATGTTCTTACTTTACTGTACAAGGATAACCAATAACGACAGCGGGAGGGGGAGTGCTCAATTACTTACAGCCTAACCTATGACAGCCGATTCCCGCTGTGCAATTATATCCTCAAAGGTTCCGGCCCTCACTACTGGCAGGTAGGTAGGGACGATGGACACTGCCGCTGCAAGATCTTTCGTCAAAAATTATTCTCGGT
Organism: Pezicula radicicola; assembly: GCA_003008705.1. Classification (NCBI taxonomy): domain Eukaryota; kingdom Fungi; phylum Ascomycota; class Leotiomycetes; order Helotiales; family Dermateaceae; genus Pezicula; species Pezicula radicicola. The sequence goes on from PDUO01000097.1 coordinate 78,779, forward strand.
TACCGCCCCACACGTGGTGATAGGTTTTCTTATCACTCAGTCACTGCGGCGCAAGCACAAGCCTCTTCTCTAGCCTTCCTTAGTGGATTTCGCAGCCACCAGTGAAGCTGCACCGTCGAATGCATCTGATCAAAGCTGCTGCTTTGCTGTGTGCGAGGCCAGAAGAATACAGTAGTCCGGAAACCAGTTGCTGCCCAAGACCACTCACTTCCAGGCACCTCTCTTTGGGTCGTCAACGACGTCGCACTGTGCACTCTGCCGCCGCATCAATCAAGACAGCCAGTCAGCCAGAGAGGATAGACAGACAGCAGCACTCCGATCTCCAGTCTTTCTCCAGTCTCCATCCAGTCCAGCCCAGTGCCTCCCCCATACCTTACCTTACCTTACCTGCCTTACCCATAGTCATAGTCATATTCATACCTCCTCATAATCGACCTACCTGTCTCCATCCTTCAATCCGTCACGCCAGTCTTCTACTTACTCCCACTCTCCTTTACATCATTGTTTGCTTTTTATCAAACCCACTGTGGTATTAATTCCCCGGTTCTAATTCATTGCCGAAAGAAAGGGTGTGGAGCTTGGGGCACTTCTGTTCGTGCTTCTTTTTGGGATCTCGTCACAGGCACAAGCGCTTCATCCGATCGCTACACCGTCACCCTGCGACCAGACTGCCGCTGCAATTATTTGACACTGGTTTACATTTGTTCTACAGCAACAGCTACGCAATCTATCTGGGGTCCGCACCTCTATAGCTTCACCATCGACTTGCATCCCCGCCCGACGATCCAAGCAGCCTTGCGCGACTTTCAGGCAACCAGCCGCCCTGGAGAGTAGGGACCGTCAACAGCACTTACGGCACTTACAAATTGCGATCGAATGATCATGGCAGGTCTATTTAAAAGGGTGTATGATTGGTTGTTGAGGCTGTTCTGGTAGGTTTGAATACCGCTGTGTCAGTACGGAAGGAGCTGTTGTGCGATGCGCGAACAAAAGCAAATTTCCACAGCACTCTCCTCCCCTTGATTGCGGTTTTATGTTGCTGACCGAGTGCTTTTAATGAACAGGGCCACGGAGATGGATATCACGATGATAGGGCTGCAAAATGCCGGCAAGACATCACTGTTGCGAGTGTTGGCGGTAAGAGCCCCAGTCTTGTTCCCACGATGCTGCGCACATGCTGATATATCTTCCATGAACAGGGCGGAGAGTTCACCCTCGAGTACGTCCCTCCCATCGTGCGATAGACCTGACCTTTGCTCTAAGGCGGGGTGCTTTGCGATACCCCACTACCATTTGGCCCCACTTCGAGAACCTCTGAACTGACCATATCTCTGCAGTTCCATTCCTACCGTTGGATTCAACATGAAGCGCGTGCAAAAGGGCCATGTGACATTGAAGTGTTGGGATCTTGGAGGGCAACCTCGATTTCGGTCCATGTGGGAGAGATATTGCCGAGGTGTGAACGCCATCGTCTTTATCGTCGACTCGGCAGACACCGACGCTCTCCCTATTGCAAAAGAAGAACTTCATGAGCTTCTCGAAAAGCCCGTATTGGAAGGAATCCCCTTGCTCGTACTCGGCAATAAGTCGGATCTCGAAGAGAAGCTCTCAGTCGACGAGTTGATCGAAGCCTTAGACCTAAAGAGCATCTCCCATCGCGAAGTGAGCTGTTACGGCATAAGTGCAAAAGAAGAAACAAACCTGGATGCCGTCTTGCAATGGCTCGTGGCTCGTGCTACCCACTAAGTTGCTGTAGCCTTAGGAGATTTCGATATGGTCCACGCTTGCGGACATGTAATGACGATTACGAAGTGATGGAAGACAAAACATTCTCTTACGGTCTGCAAGGACCTCTATATCTCCTCGCCCACAGCACCCTATTCATTTTTATGATTTTCCCTTCTCTGCCACCAGTTTGGGCGGCCGGCATCGGGTATTCGCCTACCTTATGTCCTTTTTCTGACGCACCATGTCTGCAACGACCGAGACGACCTTTGATGACGAGCGTTCCTGCATCAGCAGTCTCGGAGGAGAGACGTGCTAGATTTCTTGTTTTCTTTGTTGAGCATTTCAGTGTTTTGGAGGAGAGGTAGTGTCGGGGGCATCATCGTTTGGTGTTTTGGGTAGTCTGGGTTTGCCTTTAATATAACGGCATTTTCTATGCTCATCTGCTTGTCTGCTCATCTGCTCAACCCGTGTGACTTGTGTGATGGAGGCGTTCTCTTGAAAATCCTTAGTCTGTGTGGAAGTTGACCACGCGGGCCACCACACCACGCCCTGGAGTAGTGAGAAGAGGCTCAGTCTGCCAGGTCCATATTGGTGACTCGATGGCCTTGTTGTGAATGCGCCTTGGATCCAATATTGCACGGCAACAGTGAGGGACGGTCTTGCGGCGCATAGGATAAGTTGATGGGCGTCTAAGTCGCATATAATAGGCCGTTTTAATCAATTCACTGCAGAGAATTGTGAGGAAGGGAAGATCCTTTGGGGGGATGGTAAGGGAAATGGGGACGGATTTCACAGCGATTCAAGTTACACACAGACCACTTGGATGGATTGATGCGTTGGCAATGATGCTAGGTCAACCCTTGCGCGCAGCTATCATCCTGAATGGGTGGAATGGAAAGGGGATGATTGGTGAATAACCGAGGCAATTTGGTGCGTATTGTTTGGCTGAGGTGTGTGTTTGCCGAAGTGCGGATGGGATGAAGCCTTGCTTGAAGACGACAAGATATTTAGAAGACGTCAGTTTGTGCCTTGCAGGAGGAGGCTGAGGTATATAGATGAATGATTTAAATCGAGCTAGGCAATACAAATATTGAATCTTAGGTAGGTTCTCGAATCTGCCATCACCTGTCTATAAGAACTAAGGATTCTGCCGCGCAATCCTTTAACCTTGAACAGTGAATTGGACGATGCTGAGTTCGTGATGGTGTTCGTGAGCGATAAAGGAAGCAACACAGCCACCCTCGTCCCAGCTATTCCGGATCACCTACCACGCTCTTTAAAAGCTTTCCAACCACCTTCGCACACCTACTTCTACCTATCTCGTCTCCTACACAGGCCATCACTGCCGTCGCATAATATCGCATAGCAAGTTTCACATCTTCTTTCGTGCTTGCTTGCGGGACGAACTCCTACGTCACATTCCCGTGCCACGGTTAAGCGTGTTGTTTCCGGCCACGAAATTTCCCCTCCTCCCCGGATAAACGATCCTCGTGCAAGAGTTCTCTCCACATCATCAAGTCAACTGCATCTCAAGATGGCGCCCTCACGAGTCCTTGCTATGCTCGCTCCGAGACAGACTCTTACTAGTGGAGATGACAATGACAACGATGAGTAGTAAGTTCTTTTGTTCCTTTGCCACAAGGCAGCACCACACTACCCTGGACGCCAACTGTAAGGCTAACTCCTCACCTCAGCTGCAACATCTATGGCTGCTATTCCTCCTGGGACAACTGGGGCCGTTGGGTTGCACTTGTCGTAATCATTATCGCCATAATCCTCATCGCCTTCACGTTCTCCTGCATCAACTCTCGTCGTCGTCGCCGTCGGGGCATGGCACCTATGTACGGCACCGGCTGGATGGCAAAGCCTCCGGCTGGTAACTACTACGGAAACGGTCAAAACTCGTACTACGCTGGAGGAGGACAGTATGGATACGGACAACCTGCTCCGCCATACAGTCCACCCACACACCCACCTTTCGGAAACCAAATGACGGGCAATACCTTCAATAGTAACGAGGGGTACTACGGTCATCATGGAAATAACGACTTCGAACTACAGCAGCCACAAACCGCATACCAGCCTCAACGTGGTGGAGATCCAGTTTACGACGCCCCAGAAGGACCCCCACCAAAGAAGGGTGATGGAATTATCAGATAGATACAGGGCGGTAGGAGACAGGTGAAGATGATAATACCCTTGGGACCATGGGGAAGATTGATGCTGTTGGATGAATTTGTAATGCTAAGGTATGATGATTTGGGAATGGTTGTCTTCTGGAGTTTAGGGGATATCGCAAAACGAACTTGGTCCATCGACCTTTTAGAAAGAGGCAATGGGGAGGGGGAAGACACGGTGGGATACCGAGGTTCTGGTCGAATGGATCATCAGACTGTCCTTAAATGGTAATGCAGATACGAAGTACGAATATCTCTTTAATTGAAAACAAAATCCACTTAACTACGCAGTAGACCTGATTTGTGATTCTGCGGTTGTGAAGTCTTTGGTCACACCACTGCAGAGTGGAAAACGGTCTTGTACGACATATGTACGGAGTACTTTGTATAAATCAATCAATAGATTAATCACAGGCAGAAGACGCCAATGATTCAGATAGAAAGTCTCGCGTCTCCTCCTAACCCCCCAAAAGCGATAGGTCTGGTGCTCCCTTGCCTTTGAAATGACAAGCCAAGTTGTCCAAGAACTCTCAAGAACTCTGATCGTCGCCCTGTTCTCAGTATTTGCGCTGCACAACTCGGCTCTTCTGAAATTTATCGTATCGTATCGTATCGTACTTACTTCTCTCCCAAGTCCCAACGAACCTGTCCTGTTCTCTGCAGACATTTCCGACGCGCGTCCTTCCCAGCCACAGGTTGATATCCTACGCCACACCAACAATCACGTGTATATTAAATCACTTCCTTAAGGTACCTTCTTAACTTAGCCACGGGGAGTTTAAACTCAATCTCATTTAGCGCCGAATACCCCTGACAATCATCACGGAGCGACGGGAGGGTCAAAGCGAAGGGTCGTTTGTTCTCGAGCGAAGAATGCGAGCATGAACTTCTTCTTCCCTTTCTTTGCTTTCCCCGTCGCCTCATCGTCTTCTTCGACTTGACGTCGTCCCAACTATTGTCATTCCTTTTGTGAAATCCCCCAACTGCCATCCGGTCCTCTGCGAAGTCTCACGAATAAGATATTTTCCTTCACGTACGAGAAAGCCGAGAAGTTTGAAAATAGATGCGACCAAGAGTTCGGTCTCACGACATTACTGCACAGCCCGACAGCCCTCTCGCCTCCGTTCCACCTGCTACCGTTTTCACCACCAAGACTCGCCGTTGCTTGCTCGACTGTGCATCGTGACATATCCTGCCTCACGGCCACTGGCAGCACCATAATTTCGAATTTCTAATTTATGTTCCGCTGTTCAGCGACGGTAGCCAACTTCAACTGTCTTTTTGGTTGTTGATGTCTGTCGCGCAGGAGCAAGCCGAACCGAAGTTCTGATAAGCGGTCGATCATAAGTTTAGGGAAATTGAGCGATGAAGTAAGGAGGATCCGCGCGATTTGAGACGAACACTACGACTGTTCTTGTGGATTGATATTCGACCTGTCCCCGTTCGATATTGCTTCTCTCTTGACCCTACGCCCATTTGAAGGAAGGAATAATTATTGGGAAGGGAACAGCATTCACGATGCCTCATATCTCAGAGGCGATGCAGAGGAGTGTGAGGAGAGGGGCTCTGGAGAAAGTGGGGGAGATTGTTGTGAGGAGTCTACTTGGGAAAAGAGGAATTACAGATGAGGTCTCGAGTGTCAAGGACTCATTCAGCAGCTGGGACAATTGTATGGCGGCGACATATTGCAAGTAAGTATTCCGCCGCTTATAATTAACGGATTCAATTATAGCTAACTTCTGCTAGATGGCCTGTTATAATTGGTATAATTGTCGGTGGTTTAATTATATTTTCCGTCCTGTGGTGTATTATTCGGTGCGCATGCTGTGGGATGTCCTGCTGCTGCTCATGTTTTTCGTTCCTCAAGTGTTGCGATTGTTGCGGAGGCTGTTGCGATGGCAAGAAGGACAAACCACACAAGCACCTCGACCAGTACAACAGCCCACCGCGAGATCAAGGATACCAAGCTCCAGCACCAATGATGGGCGGTGGATTATCTGCACCAGCAGCTGGTCCTCCACAATACGCCCAATTCGAGATTGGAAAAAGTGGATTGGCTGTGACCCCAACACCTCTATCTGAGGACGCACTGCCACCTATGCCAAGCTGGGAATCAGCCAGTAAGAAGCGTATTATCGATGACGACGAAAAGGACGGAATGGAGATGAGTTCCTTGGAGCCATCGACTGGCCAGAAGGTTCCCCTCATAGGAGGCGCCGTATCACCAGGCAGTTTGAGTCACGGAGGTGCAAGCCCTATGGAAGGTCAAAGTCCATTCGGAGCTCATCCTGGACAGGGTGGACAGAATGGTTACATGGGCATTGGAGGTGCTAGCCCTGTTGATGCATACGGACAAAACCAGAACGCTTTCAATCAAAATGGAAGAGGCTTTGGTGGACCGCAGAACGGCCCTGGAATGGGTGGTCCACAGGACAGATACGGCTCACCCGCACCTCAAGGCATGAACCGAGGCTACGGTTCCCCAGCACCACAGCAAATGGGTAGAGGGTACGGACCTAATTCGCCTCAAGACATGTATGGAAATACAACGCCAGGGGGCTACGCCCGCCAACCACCGCAGCGGCAATTCTCGAATGACTCTTATGGGCCTAACGGCCCACAGAGACAATACTCCGGCTCTTCAGCTCGTCCTTACCAGGACAACCAATACGGCAATGTCATGCCACCACCAAACCGTGGGCCCTCACGTGGACCAGGTGGACCAGGCCGAATGGCATCTCCACCTTTGATGAACAACTCTGGTTTCGACTTCGGCGGGCAACAGCAGCAGCAACAATATGGTGGTCGCCCCTCTCCACCTCCTCAGGAGTACGGTCAGCAACAATATGATGAACCGCAACAATACAACTCCCGCTCATCCCCACCTCCCCTGCAAATGCCCTTCGGCGGCCCCCCACCAGGAGCTCGTTCAACCCCAAGATTAGAACAGCAGCAGAGCGGCAACCAACGCGGCTATTTTGACCAACCCGCAGGAGGTAGTACAGCACCTCCTTACGCGAGCAGGAGTCCTCCTCCACAGGAGCAAGCCACGTACCCTGGATACAGGCCCTATCAGCCACCAGCGCAATCGCAGCAAGGCCCACCACAGGTATTAACGCCTGGTGGTGGAGGACGACAGCCTGATCGATGGGACCCAGTTTCCCATTAGAGAGGTTGAATGGGCTATTGAATGGCTAATGACGACGACGTGATGACTTTCTCATCCCTTGACCACAGAATGGGCAGGAGGCTGCATTGATACATTGAACTGTACATGTTCATAAAGGATGGCTGGATACCAAAACCCCGCATTGCCTATATCCATATTTCATTTCTTGTTTGTGTTGCTACATTCGTTGGCTCGTCGAGCTTGGTCGTACCTGGAGTATATGGGATCTCGATGTCTATTTTCTTGTTTTTGTCGAATCTTGTTGAATATGTATAAACTGCATCTACTGGATAGTAGCATTTTCTGGCGTTTTGATAGCTCTAGCTACGTAGAGAGAGGCGAGAGGCAGAGAGGCCTTAGGAGTTGAATAAATGAAAAGTATATAGTTACAACTTCATATCCTAGCATAATCTTTCCACAAGTGATTATGAAATATTTCAAGCACAAGCCAACTCAGAGCAAGGAATCAGTTGATATATCAGAATGCTCAGTGAGTTCTAAACAAGAACAGAATGCCTCAAGACACTTTTAATCAACAACAAGCAAGCAAGCAAAGATTATTACATGCTGAAAATCAATGATTAGTTGATTCGCTGTACCATACAATAAAAAACAAACAACCTACTGATCACCCAAGTCCCGCGCTCACCATCAAACTCATAGCTCCCATCACTGAATCAAATTCCTACCTTGACACCACAGAATCACAACATTACTCCCTCTCACCCTCTGTCGCTCACTCCATAACCTCGTCCGTTTATTTCTTCTCCTTTACAACTACAAAACGACATAAACACTAGAGTAAACGACAAAACAAACAGCAAAGTAAGGTGCAAAGTAAACGATAAAATAAGCAAACGACAAAAGGAACAAGCAACAAACAAAACGAAGACGAAAAGAAGCCCGAACTCAGAATTAAGAGTCTAGAAGGATGTGTATTGAAACACAAACTTATTTCCAAAACTGTTCTCATACTCAGAGTTATATTTCTACTACTGGGCCTTATTGTCCCACCACGTCCACCACAACCACATCCTCTTCAACACCGAATCCCCAGAGCTCAAAAGACAGATGTCCATCTCCTCTTCAAATCGAATATGAAACCCAACCCGGTCTCTGTTTTACCTGTCTTGGTTCGGTTCCTTTTACACCTAAACTAGAACGGGTTTTTTATCGTGTATGTTTTTTTTTTCTTCTTCTTTCTTTCCTTCTCTTACTTTCACATTAGAAAGTTGAAGCTGATGTCTTTGTGTGGGTATATAGCATTGTTTTGTTTCTATAGTGTGTGGTCATGAATATGAACATATACTTACAGATGTGGAACGGGATAGAGAGGATGAGGATGTGGTTCTTGTTACGCCTGTAAGGGGGGTATGTCCTGATTGTTCTGCTTGTTGTGCTATTATGGAGGAGAGGGCAAGTAAGATGCCGAGGGAGTTTGAGGGGTTGAGGAGGAGGAGGGTGGATGGTGGTGATGGGGTGGAGATGGAGAGGAGTAGGGCTCCGAGTTTTAGGGGGGGTGTATATGTTGAGATGGTTGAGGGGGAGGGGTTTCATGATTAGTTTAGTGGGGGGAAGGAGGAAGGGGAGTTTGTGAGTGTGTTGGTGAGGGATTAAGGTTTTGAGGTTTTGAGGGTGGTGGTGTTGGTTCTTCTCTGCTTACCTCTGATTGCTATTAAGGAGGATAATAGATGGAGGAATAGACTGTCTTTACTGATTATTAAGTACTGGTTTTAGGTAGAAGTTAAATGCATGGTTTATGATTGTAGGATTGGGAGGGTTTAGATGTAGGTAGAGTAGAGTAGATACTATTTAATTCAAAATAATAGGTTTTAGAGATTGATGTTTGTGCTGTAGTGTGTAGAAAATGTAGGGATTTGTACTTGCTAGGAGCTTGTACTTAGAATTCTATTATTGCGGTAAAATTTTCAGGAAATGCTGACAAGCTTGACGTTGCTATTGTGGTTTAAGCATAAACTCTTAGCACGACGCAATAAGCTTGTAGTAGAAAATGGGAAAGGCAAGGATTTGTAGACGGAAAAGACTGTAGGTTACACATTATGTATATAGATGTTAACGTTCCCCCAAGTCAAACCCAAAACATACATTTCATGGCCCAGACGATTCCTTTTCAAAAGGACGCCTAATTCCAGCCTTCTCCAACAACGGCAACACATTATCCCTAAAATACGGAAATTCCTTAACGTAGTCAACGAAAGACAGGGTTGTCCCATTAAACCCAGTTTCATGCAGTCTGATTATACCATCAGCAACTTGTTGCGGCGTTCCAATTAGTTTATATCCACCCTGACCTATAGCCATGCTGTCACGGATCTTGGCGAGAAGATCGTGTGGATATGACTTGGCATGAGCAAACTGAAGTGCCATCAAGTTATCGACTCCTTCCCAGTCTGCATTCTTCTCCGCATAGTACTCCACGTAATCCTTAGCCTCCTGCTCTGTAGGCCTACAGACGACATGGCTGAACGTTAGAACACCCACTTCGCGACCAACCTCCTTTGCCATCTTCTTAAGATCAGCAATTTCAGTCTTGGACCTCGTCAAGTCAATAGCCGGCGTAAACAAAATATCAGTATTCCTCGTAGCAAAAGCCCTTCCTTCACCCGAACCCGCAGCATTAATAATCGGAATCCGATGTTCAGGTCTCGGATCACCCATAATGCCTTTCAACTTAAAATATTTCCCCTCATGATCAAAAGGTTCCGTCTTCTCCCAAACCTCCTTAATAACATCAAACCAATCCTGAGCATAAGCATATCGTTCCTCATGCGCACTCTTCATCTCTAATCCTAAAGCCTCATATTCAGGTTGATTCCATCCAGCAACGATATTCAATCCAATCCTCCCATTGCTTATCTGATCAATCGTCGCTATCTGTTTAGCTGCTACAACTGGATTATTAACTGCTGTATGAATCGTCGCAATAACATTCAATCTCTTAGTGAGAGCTAATAATCCTGTTGCCCATGTAACTGTCTCTAGTACGCTTCCGTGGTAGTTGGTTTCTCCGCCGTATCCGATCCAACGTGCTATGGGTAGCATGAATTCGATTCCTGCTTCGTCTAACTGTTTTGCTAGGGCTAGATTGTTGGACCAGGTGTTGGACCAGCGTTCGGGGATTTTTGTAATTGACATTCCGTGGTCGCAGTTGCTTGCGAAGGTGCCGAGGAGGAATTGGTTCGCTGTGAGCATTGTGTTTGTGTTTTCTGTGTTTGAGGCCATCTTTGGTGTGTTTATGGATATGGTACACAATGGTTGTGAGGGGAGGGGAATATGCTCCAGATTTCAATTATACTGATGAGTGAGGTTTATGCGATAGTCACTTGCTACGGAGTATAAAACTTTGTGTCGGGTGATCGCTGTTAAGTAGTATTATTAAAGTATATTCCCTTATCGTTAGGAACTGTAATTGGAACTGAGAACTCGGATCTGGCCCGGTCGATGAGCAAAGGTTGTCAGGGAACCACCTTCGGCTCTCATCCGACCAGCCGGTAACAATAGTTACGCAACCAAACGCAACCAAACGCAACCAAACGCAATGTATTTTAGTTTTCTCTAACACTTAAGCCTCTTTATTTCTTTGGGGATTTACTAACTTCAGTGCCTAAATGTTTGAATCGCACTTTTACAAAGTAGTGACGTTTAAGAGTACTATATATGGTAAGGCGATGATAGCGTGTTCTTGTATGACAGACCTTGAAAGTTGGGAGAAAAACATCTTAAACGGGTGGAGAGAATTGCTAACTAAACACCTTGAAGTAACTATCTCGAAATTTTTATTTTAGACCACTTCTCAATCTAGTATGCTCAATAGCATGTGTTGAGTTAGAGCATGAAACAGACATACGACTTGTGTCTACTCTATACATAGTAAGTACAATGTAGTCCAGACTCCAGCAATGAGATAAAACCGAATTATGAAATTAAAGCATTGTAATAACAAGAGGCAATAATGAAAATACTAGAACCAGATCATCCTACATTACGCTAGTCGTCAAGTCGTACATCTTTTCCCATCCACCATCATACTTCAAGACTTGCATTCCTTTTTTCCATCAATCAACCCATCTGCCACCTGCATCTTTCTTTCCTACCTTGCAATACAACTCCCTCGTCACTATCCCTCCATCCCTTTGCATCTTCATCTGAACAACCCACAGACCCTTCTTGCCTCGTCCAAAAAGTACTTTAGTGCAATAAAACCTAGTCAGGCTCCTCGCCCAGCATAGTTTCAACCCACTTCTTTCACAATGATTTCATCTACCGATACCGACTACTAGAAGTCCTCCGATAACTAGTCTGACTAACTCTCGGACTGGTCGTAGCAATATAAGTACGACTAGCGGGTCTACTAACAGTAGTAGTTTCGATATAAGAGCGTCTCGGATGATGAGAATGATGAGAATGTCGAGATACGGGACGGTTTGCTACGACTACTTCTTCGACGTAACGATGGCCGTGACGGTGACGGGGCTTGCTGGTTGTGAAGAGACACATTTCGGTGGTTGGTTGGATTGTAGGTTTGGTTGTGGTGGTTGTGGTGTGGATGTGGATGTCGATCTCGGGTTTGGGTTTTGGTTGGGTGGTAGAGGTGGAGGAGGTGTAGGTTATGGATTTGTAGTGGTGGGACATATGGTTATGATGAGTCTTTATATGTAAGTGTGCATGAGAGAGAGGCTAAGGCTGAGGCTGAGAGTGTGTGAATTAACCGTATCGGTCTGAGTCAGAAAATCAAAAAAGTGAAGTAATGAGAAGAGGACTCAGCCTTCCAACTAGCCCTTAATATATACTTCTTAAAATCTGTCCCTCCCCGACTTCAACCTAGCTAGGTAGGCAAGTACAAGCAAGCAAGCCATCCATACGGAGTGCAGGAGTAAGGGTCTTGATTCTGTAAGTCTTTGGGGATTTCAAGGAACCGAATGACGAATTTCAAGATCTCGAGTGCCAGCCAAGCAATCTGGTGCATCGGTTCCCAGTCCACATTTTGGACCCCATCAAGCTTCATCCATGGAATATTCCTTCCATCAGATGCCCCATCGCCGCAAATAATGCCTGTCGGACTCCATATCCACCCTCCATAATGGAATCTACCCCGGTTCATATCGGACAGCAGGTCACAAGGATGTCACTGATGGGGTTTTGCTAAAACGCCACACTGCCTTTTTACTTGCTTGTTTTACGGGGCAAGCAGAGCCTCATGTTATTCGAGTATGATGGTCGTGTGGTGTGGCTTGCTGAGGGTATTTGGCTTATTTAGTTTACGAAGTAGGGTCACCGAGTAAGGTGTAGACTCATCACTCGTGTTTCGTTACTCAAAGTGTTTGCCTACACCTACCTATACTTGCGGCGGCTATTGAGGCTGTTATACCACCACCACCATCACCATACTGTCTACCTAATCTGACCGCCACGAGGGCAATTGCTTACTTGAGACTAAAGGGGTATACGTGAGACAACAACTTGTCCCTGTACTTGTACTCGGGGGGGGG
>PDUO01000097.1:91372-123237 GCA_003008705.1 Pezicula radicicola
GGGGGCAATATTTGAACATACGATATTCTGAAAATAGAGGGACCCGTTTCCTGAAATATTCCCAAAAAGAAAAAGAGTCAAGAAATTTGGCCAGGTTTCGTGCATCTCTGTCGCTAAAAACGACGTCATTGTGCAGATTGTTACGGAGTAGGCGAAGGAGGGAACGTCCCTGTTTCTTCAGCCCCGACGATCCGACCCATCAACACCATCTACACCATCATCATCTTCGAGCCGTCGAGTCTTCGGCTTTCTTTGTTGGGGTTTAAGATTTGAGTTATATACCTACTGCTGTAGAACTTTGCTAACTGAGCCGAGACAAGGACTTGCCGGGATTATTTTCTTTTTCTTTTTTTCTTTTTTTCTTTTTTTCTTTTTTGCTGAAGTGTTCATCTGTCGTTTCTATGGCGAAACTCAATTCTTGCCTCATCATTGATTCTTTGGATCAGGCTGCGAAAGAGAGACTTCAATGGTTGTATTCACTAGCTTTATCCTTGGAAGCAAGGCTTTTGATATGTGTCATCTGAATGAAGAATGTTGCTGTCATCAAAGTTGGTGACGTAGTTGTCTCTACAACCTTTTATTGTATTGTAGATATAACATGTAGCTTGTGGTTTTGACTTGTTTCGCTGTACAGTAAATAATGTTCTGTGGCAGTCTCAGGCTTTCGTAGTAGCAACGTCTGATACTACAGTAGCAACCTTCAACGTCTAATTTGTACAGTATTGTATCTATAGCAGTATTTCTTAAACTAACTGTCTATAGTCTTCAAAGATATCCCTAGATTCATCCACTAATCTAGCCTCTGACTCACGAACCATCCATTCATTTCCACCTCACTGCTTCCCAGGCGGCCCGCCAGCAGCCGCTATCTCCTGGAACATCTTGAACATGTCCGCTATCGCCTGTCCACCATTTTCAGATAAAATGAGATCCTTATTCTTGACCGACTCCTCTGCCTTCTCCTGAGCCCGCGATAGCATCACCTCCTCGAACTGGCGCACCTTCGGCTCGAGAGCTTCCTGCCACGCAGCCGCGTTCTCGGCTTCAGGCATCTCTCCAAGCGTGCGTGCCAGGTCCAACGAGTCCCACAGCGCTATGTTAACACCCTCGCCAGCCCACGGTGTCATGAGGTGAGCCGCATCACCGACCAGCGTTGCTCCTGTGCGGTGCTCCCAGCGGTGACCGACGGGGAGCATGTACAGGGGCAGAATATCGGCAGGGCTGTTGGGGTTGTCCTTGGTGTCCTCATCGCACGCTGTAGCGAGCAGATCCTGGAGGGGAGGCGCCCACTTACTAAAGAGCTTGTCATCGCCCAGCAGCGTCGTCTTTACCTCGGCCGCCGTCTTACCCTCTACCCCGACCACCTTGGTCCAGTGCTCATGCGGAGTGCTCACGGCCGCGTACACCCGGATCGAGTCCTGGGGGCCGCGATGGGTCATGATACCGTTCCCGCCACCGAGTGCGCTCAGCGTGCCCGAGCCGGTCAGCTCAACTAGATGTGGGTATTTAGTCGAGGCGTTCCTCACCGTCACAACCACATACTGCGCTCCGGTATAAAAGGGTTTAATGTCTGTGAGCAGATTGCGAACCCGTGACCAAGCACCATCAGCGCCAACGATATAGTCATATGTCGCGGTGCTGTTGGGGCCTAAGTCGAGTATGATCTCGGTCGCGCCCGTGGTTGGGTTGTGGATGTGTCGTATGGCCGTGATCTTGTGATTCCATTTAATAAGGTCCGAGGAAACGTTCTTGAGAAGCAAGCTGGTGAGTGAGTGGCGCGGGATTTCCGGACGGGACGCAAACTCGCCCTCGTCAGTGTGTAGCACGGTGCCCTGGGGATTGAGGACACGGCACGCCTCAGAGCAATCGCCTATGGCTGCCTGAAAGTCGTCCCACAGGCCACACTCACGCATTACTATTAGTCCAGACTCCTCGTGCAGATCTAGCATGCCGGACGGTTTGGCAAGCTCCTCTGGCGTCGGCCTGCTGCGCAACTCGTAAATCGTGGGGTTGATGCCGCGTTGCTGTAATAATAGGCCGAGCGCTAGCCCTGAGGGCCCACCGCCGACGATAGCAATCCGGGGTCGAAAAGGCATTATATATGGTTGTAATAGATTAAAGAGAGAGAGAACGGATAATGGCAATCCAAGGTTGAAAGGTATTATATATGTGTGTAAGAGAGAGAATGGGTAATTGCAATTTGGGATCGAAAAGACATTATATGTGTGTAAGAGAGATAGTCAACGGACCAACTTAGGGAATCGTGACTGTAATACGGTATTATCTATATGCCCGACCATCAGTAGTTGGTCGGGTTTTCGGGTTACTCTAACTTGTAGCCCTAATGGTTTTAAGACTAGCGTCGGTATTAATTATTTCTTTCGGTTCCGAATAAGAGTAGCTGTACTGTTAAACTATAATAATTAGGATATATTATAGAACTACTATTGAACCTAAGTTAACTGTATAATTACATCGAAGGCGATAGACTCTTCCTAGACGCTAGCTAGAAGAGGAGAATTTTAATACTACTTACCTTAGTTAAAGTTCTATCACAAAGCGAAGCGAGTCCTATCAAAGCATTTCACAGTTCGTACCCCTGGAACGATCTCTCATAATATAGATCCTACAAATGGCTTCAAATTAATCTAGATAGGATTCGTGATTTCAAGAGACTCAAAACTAGTTCCAAGCGTTGAAGCAGTTCATCTATGTTTGTGACTTTGTAGCTTTGATACACAAGAGTGTATTGTAAAAAGAATAATGCTCTGTAGCAAAAAAACACTTTAGAGGTCTTGGACTCTGGCTTTTCTACATAGGAGTGAATGAATAATCAAGGAAAGTGCGCTGTAACAACAAGATGGCTAGGGACAAGTAAAATAAGCGAGGGGAAAACGGATGAACGGTTAATGTAGGTTCATTAAAAGCTTATTTTAGATCTACTGTTCTCAAAGTGAGTGCTTAGCACTAAACATGGAACAGAATGTTTAGTCTGCAAATCGTTATGGTGAGGATAACTCACAGCAAAACGATGTAGAGAGATGTGGTATCTTATAGAGTGGACAATTTTAAGAGTTGGGAGAATTCTAGATTTAGGAACGATAATATAAGCCTGTAGTAAAATATAGTTCTTTGACTAGCGGGAACCAAAATTTTGATTGTTTGCTATAAGGTTGTTATTGTACTTTGTTTCTTTGTGTAAGAGACTAAAGAAAGAGGCGTTGAATACTCGTGGAGGTCTGGTAACACTTTACTCGAGGGTATCAGCTAATTTGTTATAGCCGATGAAGCAGAATGTGCGAAGAAGTTTCTTGAAGAAGCGTTTCTGAACCAAGCATATCTTTACGGACGACTGAGTTTTCGCCAAACCGCTCCGCTACTAAAGTACGGATTTAGCGACACTACACCAAAAATATCAGTCATGTTTGGGAATAAGTTTTCTAAGGTTAGGCTATTTACACAATGAATTTCCTAAATCCAAGTCTGTCTTTTTCTGAAGGTAATAAATTGATGAAGAGGCGTGTTTGTATCAGATTTGCTATCCACGGATTCGCGCTGATTATCATTATGATTGGCATTGATTCCCCAGTCATCTTAATGTATTCATGGATATCTGAATTAGTAGTTAGAAAACCAAAGGGTCTTCCGAAAGCTACATCACTGATAACATCAAAGGTAAAGCACTGAGCTATACGAGCAAAGTCCACTGGACGATTTGTTGAAGTTATAGAGACATATTTCCATTCGATCAAAGAGATGAAAGAGTCGATCTGATTATCAATTATTGATTCAAGAGCTTCATTTTGTTTCCCAGAATACTGTTTCTCAATATTAGTAATTGTTAAATTGAGCTAGAGTGAGAATCTTACACCGGGTGCCATCTTGACTTTTATTGTAGTATGACCTTCCTTACTTCTCATTAAGAGAAGATTATATCTGCTCGGATCAAACCTAATTGCATCATAAAAAATTCCTCGTCGATATGGAGATCGTATAGCCCAGATTCTCATGATTTCTGGATCGCGTCGTCACTAGCTCATTGGGACCAATACGAACCAGTGATCCTGTGAATATATATCAGAGCTAGAAAGTAAAAATTACATGATACAACATATTTCAGCATACTATATTTATCACAAACTTTCTGTAGTGCCAAATGCGTCTGCCCGCCTATGGTATTGCGTAGCATCTATATCATTGATACGGAGCCGATTGCTGGGCCCGACATAGCCTGCGATAAGGCTTAGTACCAAAGCGAAGACAACGGTTGAAGTCGTGGGCGTTTCGTTGAATAATTCGATCATGATTGCTAATTGAATTAGGGAATCTGGATATTTCTTGGGCTTCCATGCAAAAATTGATTTGGACTCTGTACCATAGCTCTTTGCTTGGCGGTGGGTGTCGTTATGCGGGCGGCATTAGTCTTCGCCATTTCATCCGCTTAGTATCAGCTATGCTAGTAAATGTTGAGTTTATCTACAAAAGTCCTTTTTATTTCAGTTGCTGTTTGTAACCTACCATCATTCCTTGTCATGTCTTAATTCTTCCAACCAGAAAAGTACTGGTTGGTCATCTAACAGCAAGTTTTATATGCCGAAGCCAAGTGCCTTTAGACTGATTGCCAATCTATTCGAAAAAGGAAGGTCACAATACATAATGACGTTCTTTATTTCTTTCTACCCGCAACGAAATCTTATCGCAATTTCGCAAAAGCTATCCAGGTTGTATTTAGTACCTTGCATAAGAAAATTATATTCAAGTCATCTCGTAAAGGGAACCTCTCTTATCGCATGCCAATAAGCATCTGCGGGGGCTTATCTATTGGTGCGGGGAAGGAAGCAAGTACCGGTTGCTGATTCTTCGCTCCAATCCCAATACCATGTCCTACCTTTGGCACACCTCGAACTTTTCTCTTTTCATCTTTCCAGCGTATTACGAAGTAACAATTTATATATAAAACCAATGGCCAAGATGGTCGCAGAAAAACCTTCGGTATGATTCCCATGTGCTTGCTTATCATGCCAATTCCTGTCGATGCGGGAAACCTTGCCAATATAAAGATGGAAGCTTAACTGAAGTGATGATCTTTGGTCGTTCCATCCTATAAAGCCAGTGCAACACTCCATCCCACGCTCTTGTACCGCTCAGATGTTTATACCTCTTCATTTGTGTAGAACGTTGCCAAGCAATCTCAATGTCCAGTGCCCGTGGACAATAAACGACACAAAATGGCTTCCGGATTCGTCGTTGTGCTTGCAATGCTCCTGGCTTACATCACCTTGGTCCATACAAATCCCATATCATGTTAGTATTCTCCTGCTCGCGACCGAAAATCAATTGCTAATATTTTCTTAGATACCTCGTCAACATATCCGGATCTCCTAAAAGCTACTGCAGATGAGCTGGCGGCAGGACTAGAAAGCGGGCAGTGGACGAGCGTCGATCTTGTTAAAGTGTGTCTATTATTTCTTTCGCGCCTCGATTAGAACAACGGGCATCTCAGTCGAGCCTCGCACTCCAGAAGCTCTTCGCTTAAAACTACCCTCTGTGGATGAACAATTGCTGATTAAATTCAACAGGCATACACACTTCGAATTCAAGAAGTACAGTCAGTCCTCAATACAGTAACTGAAATCAACCCGGACGCCATCTCAATAGCGCAAACTCTGGACGCAGAACGCGCAAATGGCACCATCCGTTCACCTCTCCACGGCATTCCACTTCTGATCAAAAACAACATTGCCACCATGGATAAAATGAACAACACAGCAGGTTCCTATTCCTTACTAGGCGCAACAGTTCCCCGTGACTCTACCATTGCTGCAAAATTACGCTCTGCAGGCGTCATTATCCTTGGCAAGGCAAATCTCTCCCAGTGGGCCAATTTCAGGAGTAGTAACAGTTCAAATGGCTGGTCTGCGTACGGAGGACAAGGTATCTATATATATTTCTAATTTTTACTCCTAATGGTCTCTGTGAATTCAAATGACAAAACACAATCCTTCCTGAACGGTTAGCAGCTAGACGAGACGTGTTGACTAAACCAGAATCCTCTTTCTTACCAAAACGCTGCGGAATTAAACCTGATAGCTAACTACAAATAGTAACCGGAGCCTACTACCCCAATCAAGACCCAAGCGGTAGTTCCTCCGGCAGCGCAGTAGGATCATCAATCGGACTCGCCCTCGCATCTCTAGGCACCGAAACCGATGGAAGTATCCTAAGTCCTAGCAGCGTCAACAACCTCGTAGGCATAAAACCAACCGTAGGCCTAACATCCCGCTCCTTGGTAATCCCCATAAGCGAGCATCAAGACACCGTAGGACCAATGGCTCGAACCGTCACAGACGCAGCCTACATCCTCTCGATAATAGCAGGAAAAGATGCAAATGACAATTATACATTAGCACAACCATTCGATACACCACCCGATTACACACAATCACTAAACTTCTCAAGTCTAAACGGTGCTAGGATTGGAATCCCGCGCAATGGTATCACACCATCTAATTCTTCGGGACCAATTCTTTCAGCTTTTGAAACTTCGATTCAGGTTTTGAAGGATGCTGGTGCTGTAATTGTTGATAATGCTAATTTTTCGGCTTGGGATGCTTATGTCGAGGATGCTAATAAACCACTTGGTAATGAAAGTATAGTCCTCGATGCAGATTTCATCTCGAATCTAGCTACCTACTTTTCTGAATTAGCCAGTAATCCAAATAATATCCACAATCTGGTAGACGAAAGTAATTTTACACATACCTTCCCAGCAGAAAATTATCCGATTCGAGACACAGCTGTATGGGATCAAGCACTGTCACTCGGTTACAACAACACAGATATCAGATTCTGGGAAGCTTATCAATGGACCAGCTATTTCGGAGGCGAGGGAGGAGTAACCGGTGTCCTAGAAAAATATAACCTCGATGCTTTAATACTGCCTACTGATTATTCACCCGGTTTACCTGCTTATGCGGGATTACCTGTTATCACTGTTCCGATGGGGTTTTATCCAGCCAATTCGACGTTGGAGTTTAGGGAACCTTGGGGTTTGGTGGAGGTTGGTCCGAATATTCCTTTTGGGTTGAGCTTTTTGGGTGAGAAGTGGAGTGAGGAGACTTTGGTGGGATTTGCGTATGCTTATGAGCAGAGGACTTTTACGAGGGAGAAGGTCCAGCCTTTGATTGTGCCGAATACGCAGCTGGTTGATGTTGTGGGGATGTAGATGGAAAGAAATTATTAGAGGGGAAGATATATATTTGGATTTATTTATGCTTAAAAACATTTCTTGTATATAGGAATAGGGAGAACATAATGGCTTGGGTATATTGTTAGATGTGACTTTGCACAGAGATTCGACACCCCGAGAATTTTACCACTGAAAAATATATAGGTTTTGTTGTGCACGTCCGGTCTGTGCAGGTCACAACTAATGAACTAGGGGATAGAAATACATCTAATATGCAAAGAATAAATGTCTACAAACTCTAATCAATGGAAGAGCCAATGTTAGAGCCAATGTTAGAGCCACCCTCTCGTCTACTTTCTCATTTACCTTACGAGCCTACCCGCATAGGTCTGTGTCCCACAGGCTCTTCCCCACCCAAAAACACCACCAAAATGACTACAACTCCACCACTCCAAGACTATAAACCAGGCTTCGAAATCCCTACCAAAGATAAAGAGTCTATACGCCAATTGTATAGCTTTACAAAGATACCAATTCTAGATCTAATGAGGCGGTATAGACTTGGCTATACAATGATTAATCGTATCCTAAAATACGACGCTCCCGAGCGAGCCTGACCTAGTAGAATAAACCCGAAATATAAACTCGACGACTACTAAATTACCTAAATAATCGAATATTGTATAGAGAGTTAGGAGCATCGATTATTAGATTATATTACCCTTTATAATGAGTTGGAGTTGGATTATAGTATATCAACCCTTGAGCGTCGACTTAAATAGTGTAGCTATTTTCGATATATCATATACTAGAAACCCTACCTTACATAAGCTCAAGTAATACAACAACTACTCTGGGGGTTAAAGTACTTATTCTAGAGGAAAGAGAGGGAGTAGAGGAAGGTTCTCTAGTTAGATGAAGTTATATACTTGATTGGTAGTCGTATAGTAAAGAATAGGGTTACAAGGAATAAAACAGAGCGATATTACAAAAACTATATACAACACTAACTTTATCGAGGCTATACAATACCTGTTAACGCTTAGGGGGCTATTGGATATAGCTATAAGAGTTAATTAGTATTCCTTAATAGATCTAGTAAGAAAGGAGCCTTTATATAAGTCGATTACAAATCATAAGTACTATTACTATATATAGTCTCTATTCTAGATGACTTTACAATATATATATATACCCTTAGGATGGAGCCTTTATTTATGGAGGATGGGAACTCTGTATATAGCTATAAGTCGAAAAACAATTACTATATACAATTCCGTACAAAGAATAGTATTATATTAATACCTCATCCTTCTACAAGCCTAGATATAAATCCTATTAAGAAGTACTGGCGGTATATAAAGCAGGCTCTTTATAGGCGAAGGAAACAACTAACAACTAAAGAATAAATAAGGGCTACTGTAATAGAGGAATAGGATCGAATTCTACAGGAATGGATAAATACATTAATTGATAAGTAAGAGCATTGGGTTTATATATTAGTAGAGCGTTCTAGCTAGTCTACTCCTAATTAAATTAAGATAATTACATCTCTGTAATGAATTTTCGTGGGGTTCAGTGCCTGTGGGACACAGACCTATGCGGGTAGGCTCGTTACTTAAGATAGGTAGGTAGGTGGGCAAAACACAGTAAACTTATTATTTGTCCTAATTTTATCCCGCTAATGATTTAATACAGTTTTTAATTTCTTTTCTTTTTAGGTGCTAGAAAGGCAACTAGTACCAAAGTTGTTTAGAGCAGACAAGGAATAGAGGGGGAGGTGGTACGTTTCAATCTTCTAAAAGCTTTCCTAATCGCGCTCAAGAGGAAGGCCTAATCCCAGACGTAGAAGACCTCGAAGCACAAGAAGACTTATTTAAAGCTGTCAGAACTGCTGTTGCCATGCGTTCTCAAAAGGTATATCTTGCGAATTTGTTCATAAGACTGTATCTAATGATTTTACACAATAACCAGGAAGTTAGGTTGCTTGTAAGAAAGTTGATTGCAAATTTAGAACAATATAGCAACGAAGAAGTAAATAACAAGTAAAATAAGCGAAAAGAAATTAGGATTGTAAGCATGTTTTTGTATAGACATGTAAAGACAACGTAACAGATTAGCCATATGGTAAAATTTTAGAAACATATCTACTGTGAAAGAGTAGTAGAGCGCAGAAGACTAATCACACAAATAAGGGTTAAGCTTGTAACATTCTACAACTTGTACTTTTCAAAAGCTTTATCTAAGCTCTACTCACTAGTAACTACTGAGTTCCACTACAAGCTTTAGTGCATGTACTTAAATACCTTCCGTCGAAGAGGAAGGCTATTCTTAAAATACCACAGATGTAAAGTGGACCAAAGTCGCTGCAGTCTTGAACCCTGATGCTCTGGAGATGAATACAACAGTCTCTATCAAAAGTAGAAGAGCCCAGAGCCAGAGTTGCCCTCTCGCTTAACTTTCTACCTAGTCCCTCCGTAGGGAAATATCATGCCTTCCTGTTCGTCTAAGTACCATTTGTAAATGCTTATTGTAGCAACGAGGTAAAGAGTGGCAAGTAAAATAAGCGAGATTGTATTTATAGAAAGGGATTTCCTACCTAGCAAATACACAATGTCCTTGCTATGTTCGCCTTAACTCTATCTCGCTTATTTTACTTGTTACTTCGTTTCTTGTTGTCATATAACATTATTGCACAATGAGATTAATTATTTAAAGGTATAAATTATAAAACTGTGGTTTTTAGTCTTCTGTCCTAGGAAGTTCTGACCTGTAAGCCTACATGGGTATCTTCCACTCTAATCCGCAATGTTATTATCTGCGTCCATCATCACCTTGTTATCTTAAGGATTGATAGAGTCTTTGGGCTTAGCAACCTTAAAAGTTCCTCAAAGAATACGTTAGCTGTGTTTGCTTAGATTGTTTAGGTTGGTGAGTTGTCTTGAGTGGCCCAGTTAGCCTGAGTCGCCTAGTTCGTTCTGGTCGCTGAGGTAATTTGAATCTTGCCTCCTTAACAAAAGGCTATTGCACTCTTGAGCCACAGAGATAAACAAAAGAAGACTGGTCTTATAAGAACTAAGCACTATCTATCTCCTTATTTAAAATTACATTCCCCTATACCGGCCTAACCTCATAAGGTAAATCAACAGTCTCTGTTCCCCCGAACCTGCGCTCCACACTTCCTTTCTTGTCTCTTGAAACCACGATGCCTACGTATTTCAATCTTCCCCGTTTACGCTGATATGACTTGACCATGTCTATCTAGGATTTCAAGTACAAGAATAAGCTTCCATGGGTATTCAGGTCCGCTTTTCCATCCTTTATTAAGAAGCGGGGGGAAAGAATTTGTGGGGTATAGGAGAGGATTTAAATCTAAAAGCACTGATCCTGGGTAAGAGTAGTAGGATATTGTAATGTGTAGTCTTTCGATTGTGCTGGGTGAGGTGGGCGAAAACAGGAATATATGAAACATTTGCTGTTATAGAGAGTAGCTCTGAAGAGACAGTCTCCTCAGCTACCGTTTCATTATACAGCTTGCCAGTTGTGAGGACTCATCTTTATTTCTATGGTGAATGAGTTACGGACAATCGACAACACTGGTTCTAAAGCATGTGTAAAGTCTTCGAGATAAACCTAGAATTCAGACTTGGGATCCGTCTTTAATACTTGGTAAAGTTACAAATATTGGCAGGTAAATCACTCTATCATCGGTTATGATTGTTTTGTTGACTGAGAGGCCAGGATCCTCTATGGTGCGCTGCACTTGTAATGGATCTAGCTTACGGCGATTGTGTTTCCTGATAAAGACAGTCTTGAGGTTTTTAATTGATTGCCTAAGACGTATATTGCTGCTGTTAAGGTTGAAATTCAACTTTGAGTGAAGCTGTTGTTTGTTTCTGAAGGTGAAAAGGAAAAGAGTCACATGAAGCCGTGAAATAGCTAGCCCTAAAGGAGACTAATTTCGCAGCGCCATATCCCATCCTGGTGTCTTCCCAAGGTGAAGTCTTGATCCTTTCAACTTCTCCATCAACATTTTCACTTTCTCACGCTTCCATCGTCCCACCATCTCAATTTCTTTCAATTGCAACCTCCTCGCCCTATCACATGCCAGCTATAGTCAAGAACAAAATGACTAGCCAACTTCGAGGGCAATCAACTGAACGAACTGTAAAGGACTCGTCAAAGCGTAGAGCTCGATACGGAAATGGTCGCTACTCTAGCAAGTTTGAAGAGCAGATCTCCAACTCATTTCAGGAGCCTCAGATCGAGCAGAGTCTGTCAGCGCAAAGCACGTATACACCACGGCTTCAGCCAAACCAGGTCAAAGTCAAGCCTTTTAACGATCTCGAAGTTTCCGTACAAAACGAAGTTATGTCAATGACACAGAAGGAGGCACTTGCGAAAGTAGAAGACGCTATTCAGGCTATCTTGGTTGCATATGAAGGCACTAAATTCCGCTTGTTATACTACGAAATATACAGAGTAACCCTGAAAGAGGTGTACCCTTATCTTCTCATCAAAGAGATTGAAGAATTTAGCAAAGAGTTTGCAGGCAGAGTTGCAATCAGGAAGCAGGTGAGCAAAGAGATAAAAGAACTTGAGCAATGTATTGAGGAATTAGAGAGAGATGATGCAAACAGGCGAGGCCTTGAGCTAAGAATGGATGAGCTGCAAGAGCTTAGAAAAATGGAGGAATTGTTTAGGCACCAAGAAAATTTACGCATCGAGGAAATAGTGCAATTGAATGATAGAGCGTTGGAGCAAAAATTTGAGCGACAAGTTAAGGAGTTAGAGGAAGCTCGAATACAGAGAGATGAGCTTGAGCACCGCGTCGAAGCACAGAAACACGAGCTTAGACAACGGATCAAAGAACAAGAAGCTGCCGCGACGAGGATCAAGAATCTAGAAGCCAGGTTACGACGCGGAGAGCTTTCCGCCAACTGGACAGAGGAATTTCAGCAGGCCGTACATGATAGTTGGCAGGGAAGATACCGAGGCTACAGCAAGGTAAAGGCGCTCCTCGTACGATGGGCGTCTGATGACCTGGGTGTAGCTCAGGAGATTGAGTCGCTGAGAAACGTTTTGGTCACATCGTATCATTTTGAGGCATCGGCATTTCTTATACCAGACCGTCATCCATCAAGCGCACTTACAGAGCGGGTTAACAGGTTCATTGATGACCACTCACCAGAGACCTTGCTCATCTTCTACTATGCAGGCCATGGGGTCATTAATAGCTCCCGTAATGATCATATATGGGCTGCGTAAGTGGTTTTCTTTGTAGTATTGGCTCTTTTACTAACCAGATCTAAAGGAAAGCGAATGGTGGTCCAAGTATGCCATCCCACAGTATTCAAACTTTATTCGAAGAATCGAGCTCAGATGCGTTGTTACTTTACGATGCTTGCCACTCGGCTGATACTTCCAGGACCAAAAAATCTCCTTCCAGTCGAGGTGTGACCGAGTTAATTGCAGCATGCGGTTTCGACGGCATTACCCCAGGAGTTGGCTCAGACTCATTCACTCATGCACTCATCGAGGAACTACGGTTGGCATCCAATACTCAGAGAGGTTTCTCTGTGTCTGAATTATATGGTACCGTACTGGCGCGGTTAAGAAGATACCCAGAATCGAAAACAACGCCCGTACATTGTAGCCTTACAAGTGTTGACGGCCGAAGACACATTCTTTTACGACCCTTGATTGTTTCTGAGCCCACCTCGCAGATTGGCCTTCCTAGGAAGCCAAATGACAATCCTGATCTTAAAGAAAGTACAATCGTCATAAAGGCGCCAAAAACTTTGGGATTTGAATCTACATTGGAATGGATCTTGCAAGCGCCACCAGAGGTTGTACAAGTTGACTTGTCCCGATATGCGCTTCCATCATCCAAGTAGAAGGTCAACATACGATACCGCACTTAGTAAGTCCCGTGGGAATGGAACTTCTCCGAATTAAAAGAACAAATTGAGGTATTTCTTACGGAATATCAAATCCCACGGAACACGTTGCACTGACACTAGCAAGGCTTCTTCAACTCCATTGGCAATGTACCATCCCATAAAGTATCTCGGTATTACCGTATCATAAAACAACCGGTTCATAAGGCATGTATAGCACATATGGGGTCCTAGTAGCCCAGAGCAAAAAAGATATGGAATCAAGACGGTTCTTTCCTCATAGTTAACCCTCAATGTTGCTCATTCTAATGCCGTGCTTCATTTCATACCATAACCCATATCCCAAAATCCAGTCTCCATGTTTGTCGCGTGAATGAAGATCTTAACAAGCTCCTCAATGCGTGAAGGAGACTGCATCTGAGCATGCTTTTCTAACAACTCTTTGCAAAAGTCAGTAGGTTTTCACGAGTGGTAAAAGATAGCTTACCAGTCCCAAGAACCACAGCTTCGACATAATCATCAGCCACATAATTCTCGATCCACTTCCAGTACCTGTTCCCTTCTCGCACAGTTTTCGGGTCATCAAATAAGCGCCTTGCAATAACACCATATCCAATCAAGCAAGGCGAAAGTGCAATCTGCAACGCAAACCAATCCTCAGAATTTCCAGTATCAAGGACATATCTCGTGTAAGCAGTACAAGCTTGGCTCTCAGGAACCTTCAAAATATCCTCCTTCTCAAGTCCAAAGCCTTTACAGTAACTAAGATGCAAAGCCATCTCTCGATTGATATGCAGGATGATCTCAGCGGATCTAACTATCTTGTCCAAGTCTTTCTCTTTGTAAGCTGCAAGTGCATTGGCGCGGGCGAACTGAATGAGAAACAAGTAGTCCTGAATGAGGTAGTATTTGAAAGCTTCCAATGGAAGTGTACCATCTGCCAGTCGAGCTAGGAATTCGTGCTCTGTATGTCGCTTCCAGGCCTCTTGTACGTCAGGACGCTGCAGGAGGTAGGGTACAAATTGACCTGGGCCGAAAGGTAATTTGTAGGTTGAGTGGAAGTAGTTTAGTTCCGCGCCGGGCTCGGTGGCCTTCACGCAGCTTTGGACGTAATCGATGGCTTCTCGCACAGCAATGGGTGCCTGCTTGCCGTTTGCTAGATTTGCGGCGATTGCTGCTGCGGGACTGTCAGATTCACTTTTCGATCTATTCCCCGGTATCGACTTCATACATACTGGCCAAAGAGCTTGCGACTACAGGGCTCTGTGAAGTATATGGCGTAGAGACTCCACCAGGCTGTACGACAAATTGATCTTGGACGGCTATCGTTGACTCGGATTTTAAGCTCTTGAGCGCTTCTTCGTCCCAGGATAAAGGTCTGGATGCATCGACGACAGTAATTAAACCGGGACGTGATTTCAAAATACTCGAAATCGTGTTTTCAAGGCCATACGTATAGTATGTACCTGTATCGCAAACATTAGCAACCTAGCCTTGCAGGGACTAACGCATTGGTGGGTTGCAAGAGCTAGAGTTAGGATTATGAGTAAACCTTACTGATCTTCACAACCTCAATCTCAGAGCTCTTCAAAGCCGCATCAATTTGATTTTCGACAAATTTCGTCGGTATGAGAAAGTATTCTCCAGGTTCCGTTTCATACTTAGTATGTCTCATAGCAGTAATGATTACTTTTGCATCACACCCGTGTGCTGAAAGCACTTTCTGGTCTCTCTCTACGCTTCTAAAATAACTTAGCTGAGAGCAACTTCACACCGCGAGCGCTTACGGTTTGTTAACTTCCCCAGAACTGTCCGAGATGCCTATGAGCAAGACTCGCGCACCGGCCATGACTGCTAATCTTCTTGACTCTTGAGCTCACCAAACAGTCTAACGATAGTTGTCGGAAGTGTACGGATTACCCTAACAAACGCTAGTTGAATAATCCGCAGATATAAAAGGTTTCCAAACAACCCAGCAATCCCAAAGTTGAATGTCGTCTGAAGATTACGACGGGCCGATGCAGGCGGTTGCGGTTCCGGCAACTTCTGGGATGCCGGTTTAAGTAATCTTACGTCCGGTTCGGACACTAATGGATTACAGATTGGTCGAAGAAGTTCATGTATCTTGAAGGCGTGGTTCCCAACGATGTCACAGCTGTCGTGCCTGTATCATAGCACCAAATGCAAAGTTAGAAAGAGGGGTTCAATTACCTAGAGTACCTAATCTAATGCAGCATCCCTGTCGGGGATACAAATCTTGGAGAGGCAGTTATCCCGGGAATAGGCGAGAACGAACGATATCGTGATACAGGGATGATTCTGCATCATTGTTTGTGGGGCTCGTTCGTGCTAATTAGTCGACGAGTATAAGGAAGATGTAAAAGTTTATCAGGGTCGGAGCAATCGGACACGCCATTTCGAGGTCAAAAATTTCTTGTCGGTCGACAACAACAACAATGGCTAAGCCAGCTGTTGGTATTGAGGCACCAGAGCCAGTAACTCTGGTGCCAACTCGGGATGAGGAGAATAAGAAGGGCATGAGCAATCAAGAAGCGACAGATGAGGCACAATTGGTCAGTCATAATGCAAAGGAAATCTAGACAACCACAAAGTCAATTGCTGAGATGTAGAGAATTATAGGAAACGCTGGGATACAAGCCAGTAAGTGAAATCAATGAAACCAAAGTAATACAAAAAATTAACACAGCCCAAGGTACTTCATCGAACCTACTCGCTCTTTGAGAATTTTTCTACCTCTTTTGCGGCACTTTATTTCGTTGGTGGAGTTCGAGTAACTTACACCACTGGAATTGCTGCTGGAGGGCCTCTTGCTTACTGGTCAGTTTTGTGATGCCCGGATGCTGAGTATCGGATATAACTGACTTGACCAGGACGAGCTACCTAATTACTATGGTCTTCAGCTTTATCACAGCGGCTGTTATTGCAGAAGTCTGTTCAGCTTCTCCTTCTGCTGGTTCAATTTATCTTTGGGCAGCTGAAGCCGGAGGCGCTAAATATGGGCGATTACTTGGATTCATTGTCGCATGGTGGAGCACTACTGCTTGGATGACTTTCTGCGCTAGTAAGCAGTTTAGTTAGCCTATTAGAGACCGAGCTGACTTCTATAGGTAATACACAGGGTGCTGTGAACTATATGCTTTCAGTGAGCGATAATGTGTTCATGTTTGTTAGGTATTGGCTAATTTCAACAGGAACTTGTGGTCTTCAACTCCAACTTCCCAACCGATACCTCGGACGTTAAATTCCGGGCTGTGCAGTGGATATGTACCGAAATCCTCCTTGCACTTGCGGCGCTCTTGAACTTTCTTCCACGTATGTCTCCCACCCCAGCTGTCCAGAATCATCTTTAGTAATCGGTAGTCTTTAGCACGTGCTTTCAAATGGATCTTCAAGTTCTCAACTTCTCTAGTTCTATTAGATTTCCTTCTTAATCTAATCTGGCTCCCAATCGGGGCTCACAACACTTATGGTCTTCGAACAGCACATGAAGCTTTTATGACGACCTACAATGGAACCGGCGCTCCGGCAGGCTGGAACTGGTGTCTGTCATACCTTGCCACTGCTGGTATTTTAATCGGCTTCGACGCTTCTGGTCACGTTGCCGAGGAGACTAAGAATGCTGCCGTCGCTGCTGCGAGAGGAATCTTCTGGAGTACCATAGTTAGTGGTGTACTCGGATTCTCATGCATCATTCTGTTCCTATTTACTACGGTATTTAATGTCTTTGAGATCGATGAGGTATTTTCAACTAACGTGCTATTTCAGCCAACTCCAGATGTCTTATTCGGCTTCTCTGCACCGCAACCCTTTGTTCCACTTTATGCGGTCGTCTTCGGGAGAGGAGGTCACATAGTCATGAACGTCATAGCTGTTGTGGCTCTATGGTTTAACACAGCAATAGCAATCGTAGCCGCCTCCCGGCTGGTCTTCGCCGTAGCCCGCGACGGAGTCCTCCCCTTCTCCGGCTGGGTCTCCAAAGTCTCCTCCTCAGGCCAACCCCGCAACGCAGTGATCGTGATCTGGGTCTTCGCATCCATCGTAACCTGCACAATCCTTCCTTCTTCTGTAGCCTTTACCTCTTTAATATCTGCTGCAGGAGTTCCCTCAGCTGCCGCATACGGACTCATCTCTTTCGGAAGGTTCTTTTTAACAGCACATAAATTTCCAAAGCCGAAATGGAGTTTGGGACGTTTGAGTCGACCGTTTCAATTTATTAGTATCTTTTGGAATGGTTGGGTTGTTGCGGTTCTTTTTAGTCCTTATATTTGGCCTGTTACAGGAGAGACTTTAAATTGTAAGTTCTATTTTCTGACAATGTTTCTACGAGGAATAGAAGAAGTGATAGCTAATCGAAAATATTAGATGCACCAATTATCATGGCTATCGTCACAATATTTGCACTTATATCTTGGTGGGTAATTCCTGAGAGTGCCTGGTTACCGAGAGGTAGAATCGCGAATTTTGTAGAGAGTCAGGGGATTGCTGAGGTTGGAGTTGAAGGTGATGGCTTTCCTCCGAATGAGGAGGCTAGTCGGGACTCTGAGGGGCAACAAGAGGCTGGAGTTGACCGTGTTGTTGTGTCTGAGAAATAATATTTTCAAGTTGAAGAGGTGGAACTATGAATTGCTCTAGAATGGGAGATTTGAAGATATTACATACAACGCGTTAGATAGATATTCGGAATATGATAGAGAAGTATAGTGTAGCTTTGTAATGAGATACCTCACTTAATATAACACTTCAAGACTTGCTTATGAACTGAAGCGTAATGCATGTAAATTCGGTGAAGGTCACCAAAAATGGTATCGATATAAGTCTATTAAAAATCAGGTGCGAAACTCCGTTTTACGAGTAAATATTTCCATCTTTGAAGACCCAATATCTTTTCCAAACCCCGTCAGACATAGAGACAATATCCATGCAAAATTGAGAATAGTCTAT
Source organism: Pezicula radicicola (assembly GCA_003008705.1). Taxonomy (NCBI): domain Eukaryota; kingdom Fungi; phylum Ascomycota; class Leotiomycetes; order Helotiales; family Dermateaceae; genus Pezicula; species Pezicula radicicola. Next base: position 109,424 of record PDUO01000097.1, read on the forward strand.
TTTCCCTCATGTCCGACATCAAAATTAGTCTCTTCTTTTTCTTGGGTTACTCCATTAGATCTCAAATTATTTACTTCGCGAATGACAACAAGCTCCTCCGTCTTCTCTCCTGGTCCCTCGTTGGCAACGGTAAGGTTATGGCCGTCGCTTAATAATGTTTAGTGAAGTTTTCCTGCAGGAGAGAGATTTTAACGTACCCAAGATATTTATCTGGCGTAAACCATGCAAATATTATCATGGGACCCGCTAATATTGCAGCTGCGATTGAGATGTATCTCATAACATCCGAATACTAAAGTCCTCGGGTCAACAACGTTAATGCGTGGAGCGGAAAATCAGATACTTACTGCGGCACTTACAGCTATTCTTTCAGGAGTTCCCCATTCTGGCAATACGCCAGTGATCGAGCTGTATAAAGTATCAATCTCCATCTGAGTGACTCCCGGCCCCAAGTGATGTTGTAAACGGCCTTTCATACTATCGCTGTAAATACCACCAGCGATCGCAGACCCAATACTAGCGCCAAGAAAGATGCTCAGGAGTACAAGAGCAGTAACTTGAGCGAGTTCGGTATGGGCAACTACGACTTGTGCAGCAACGACTATCGTAGTTTCTATAATCCCACTGCCCATCCCTTGAATCAATTGCACAGCGAATAACTCTCCAGGAGTGTTATTTGCTCCACGCAAACGAATCATAATCCCGTAGCCAACGAGGCGGATGATGGTTCCCCCAAATGCAATCCATCGATATGATCTCGTCTTATACATAACGACACCTGTGATTATACCGAACACACATTGCGTAACCCCGTTCGTCACGTTCAGAAATGTGGCAACGCGTGGTGAGTAATTGTGCGCCACTACAGCCCATGCGTAGAGATAAGTGTGTGTTCCGTAAAATCCCATGTTGTCGAAGATTCCTAATAGGACGGAGAAAACGATTGACCAGTCTCGGAAGTAGCGAGGAGGTATGATGGGATGTTTCGCAATGTATCTTTCGTATGGATAGAAACATATGATAAATACTCCACCCAGAGGAATCAGGACATCAACCCAAGGAGCCCTCCAACTGCCTCTAGACGTAGTCGCCAAAGTGACAGGTAGAAGCACCAGAGTAAATCCAGCACACAGTATCCCAACGCCACCCAAATCAATCTGCGAGCAAAATTCATAGAAACTCGGCGTTTTCGTAATAATCAATTTCTCTTTCTTGGCTTTCCTTTGATAAAAGAGCAAAGTGATGATAATAAAACAGGCACAGAATGGCATAATAATAGCAAACATGCCAATTCCCCAACGCCAACCGATACCGTCCTGGACACTTCCTACGATGAAAGCTGAGAGCCAGGGTGTGATGATATATGGTACGTAGATGGCATTGTAAGCTACACCTCGCCATTTCATGCTCGAGATATCGGAGACCATGATTGATATGAGTACTTGGAGTCCCGTTTGACCGAGGTAATAGAAGACGTAGCCGCCGGCGAAGACGTTGAAGTTTGGTGCGGCGGCACACATGATGTAGGAGAGGACGTAGAATGAGGTTGTTATGAGGAAGGCTTCTCCACGACCTATTACGTCGGATATTTTTGCAAGTGGTGGTTTGAATGAGGCACTTATTAAGGATCCGGCTGTTTGTAGAGTCGCGATGAGTGGTAACTGGTTGAAATATGATGCTGCAATTGTCTGGGGAGTGGTAAGCAGGTCAGAAATATTCTTAGATACTAATCTTCACTAAATAACGAACCTGGTAGACCATGAAGGTAGCGAGATCCAGTGAACTATATCGTGTTAGAAAGCACTGAAGTACATGAAAGTCGAAAGGAAAAACTTACAAAATGATGGTGATCATGGCCAAACTAGACATTTGTCAGTGTAAAGTTTACTGGCGGGATTTTTGGAGACTTGCCCTAGCCAGAGGAAGTATCTTCCCTTCTTACCCCAGACAGCTTGGACAGCTTCAATTTTTGCAACACCACCAGTTTCCTGGATCCCTTCTTCAGCTTCAGGGCTTGTTTTATTTGGTACTGGTCTTTCGTCAGGTGGATCTCCCTTTTCTTCATCATGAGAGCCATTGGTAGCAGAATCAGGCGTAGTTGTTCTTCCATCCTTCTCTCCTTGTGCAGATTCTTGAGAAGACCCAAATCGTGCCTTAATTGAAGACTTAAAACCCATTTTGGGGATTGTCAAAGTATCAAGTAATATAAATCAATGTAATTCGACTATTTTCAGGAAGACTGGGGATACCTTCATATAGTTTTTGCAGTTCCTCAGCGTTAGATGTTATATAAAGACGAAAAGTGATATGCACTGCATGGATAATGGTTTTGTGGAGAATTATTCCTCGGTCTTTTCTCCAGCGATCCTTCGCATACTTGCATTTTCCTTCTCGAGATTCCACGTGTCCATGGCTCACACGAGCATGAAGAATTAGAAAAAGGAATCTAGCGGCGCACTGCTGTTCCGCTTCACTGATGATACTCCAAGCACGGTAGGCGACCATCCGAGCACCACAAACTCACTATTGATAGCTGAGAGATTATTAACCTATAGTATGGCGTATTTGTAACAGTAGCGACTGCCACAAGATCACTAGTATTATAAATTTGTAGGACCGAAAACACACAAATTCCAATTCATAGAAGGAGACTTGAAGTTTGCGACGACAAATCGGTAGCTTGAAGGCAATTATTTTAAGACAATGTCTTCTAAATGACGGCCTTTAAGACAGTGGCTTCCAGACAATGGCTTTTAAGACAATGGCCCGTAGCACACTTTGCAACAACTTAAGCGAGCAGTACAACAGATGGTCCTACCAAAACCGTCATACTTACACAGTCCGACATACATTGTCCCACATATAGTCCTACGTATACCAACTTGGCTCTGGAACTTCTTTCAGCAGGCTCCATACGCCAACTTCTCGCAATTTATACGAGTACGGATCATGAAGACTGTGGACTACGAGATTGTGTTAGCTCTTGATAAGAATAATGGGTTACACAGGATAAGAAACCTCTTGTGTTCCGCCAGAATCGGTCAAAGCCGTATTTGCTTAGGCTTCCTCTTGCTCCAATAAGCTCAAATATTTTGGTTCCGACTTCCAAGGATACTTCAATTGCATTTGCTTTTGTTGCCGCGACCTCTTCAATATTTGTCAGAAAGTTTGCAGGAGTGGTGAACATGCTTTTGGACGAGGTAACTTACGAACGGCTACTTCGCCACGTGCCTGTTGAGTAAGTTGTTCCCGTGGCGCATGAATAAGTTTAGAGATTCGCTCTGCAGTTCGATCAAGTAAAGCTTCTGCAGCCCAGAGTTTTGTCTGGAGTCTGCCATATCCTTCTAAAATGTACTGCAGATCCGTTAACTCCGCTTTTCACTTCATTAGAGTTTTAAATTTCAACAAACCCATTCTTCAGTTGCTTTTGACTTATTGTCTCCACCATAAGGCCACGGCCGTGTAACAGTCCTGGTATACTCTGCTGCCGTCTCAAGTGCACCAATTCCGACACCGACATGGACAGCAGCAAATTGCAATTGCACAGGCGGTAGAATGAAATCATGATAGGCATCTCGTGGAGTCAGTTTCTTTCCCACAAACCCAGCTATTTGATCCCATGGTACTCTGACGTCTGTAATTACACAACCACCTGACTCCTGTAATTGTGTAAGTATGACAGACAGTATTGAGATTTGTCAAAGGTTACAGACTGTCAACCTTTGCCCAATGACTTTCCAATCTCCTTTGAATCGTATGCCAGGTTGGTTTGTAGGTACGAAGGCAAATGCATGGAGATTGTCAGAGTCTTGAATCACGCCTTCAAGAACTGTTATGTCGCTTATGACACCACCTGTTGATTGTGTCGTGAGTCGGAAATTTGAGAAATACGAACTGAGAGCATACCTGTAGAGAAGAACTTGTCGCCATTGAAAACTAAGTCATCTCCATCTTCAACAGCTGTCATGTCTGCGTTCCGAGGATTAACAGCACCACCTAGGTAAAAATTCCCCTCTGTAAATTCTCTCAACCATCGCTTCGCCTGTTCCGGAGTCCCCAAAATCTGACTACTCCAAAACCTATGTTCATGCACTTAGCTACCTTCCTAGGCCTGCTGCACAACAATAAACCTAACGTTAAGAAGCGTTAAGAAGCTTAAAGTACATACCAAGAATAATGGTTTCCCAAAAGATGTCCAATACTTCCATCAGCCTTAGCAATCTCAGTCGTAACCTTATAGCTTGTTTGCCACGTCTCACCTCCGCCACCAAATTCCCGTGGACCAAGAAGATTTACCAATCCAGCGTCTTTTAGCAATTTTACTTCAGCCCAAGGTGTTTCATTTGCGAGATCGCGCTCGGCGGCATCAATTTTGAGAATTGCTGATGCTTCTGCTGCTCGCGCTATCCATGCTGAGGGGTTATCGGGTTTGGGTGATGATAGCCAGCGTTGACTCGCTGCTTCATGGGCTTGTTCAGCTTGTGGGTTTGCCATGTTGATCTTGAGGCTGCTGATTTTGGGAACAGTAGAGAATCCGCGACTAGAAATATATCGTGAAAGACTGACTGATTATTGGAACTCGAATTGAAGAGGGCGATAAGGCGGCTAAAGAGAGTGATATGTCGGCACATGGTGCCAGAATAATGGTCGTCGGAATCTGCTCACTATGGAGATCCGGTTGTATTGTCTTATCGGAGCTTGTTATGAGGTGATCGATAACCCTTGTCTGCTCGTTAACCCTTTTTCCTGCCTGCCTGCCGGCATTGAAAACAATTGCCGGGTGGAACAGAAGCGTATTAGGTATACATTTAATTTATTCTAATATCTACTATAGAATGAAAATTGGAAGATACTTCTATCATTCTAGAAACGAATGGTCAAAATAAGATCTAACGAGGCCTTTTTCCCTTTCCCGCACGTTTTATTCACTGTATTAGGTCAATGTAGCATTGTCCACCGAGCAGCGAAGGCCACTTCTAATATTAAAACGTATTAGTAAAATTTCTTCGTTCAGTATACACTAGATAGAATTGTACAGAATTAACAGATGAAAACTCAAGAAAGAAACTACAGATCTGGAAAACTACGTTCACTCATATTTCCGCAAGGTTCTATAAACAGGCTCGACTAAAAATAGGGGGTTTCGCTACACAACCTCGCATACACCCCCTATATTCTCGCTAAAACCAAACCACTCCAAAAATTCCTCCAGTTGCTGAATTTTTCACGCCCTACTTACCATACCACACTAAATCAAAAGTTAACAAACAATTTGCTGTATTACACACATCCGAAATATATCCCTCTTAGTATCTTTTCTTCTCGCAACACTACAGAAGGATGCCTGGATATGACTCATTGAGGAGATAAGGCCACCAGGGCCGTGAAAATACAAAATACCCAAAAAGAAAAAAAGCAAAGAAATAATTCCAAAAATGTTAGCAACACCCCGTTTCGATCGGGGGACCTCCGGGTTATGAGCCCGGCGCGCTTCCGCTGCGCCATGTTGCTTTTCAAGCTGGGACATGTTTGAGCTGTTTGTGGGAGAAGAAATGACTATTTGATATTTTGTAGGGGGGAGGGGGTCAGTGAATTAGATAATTTTTTTTCTTGGAGCTAGTGAAGATTAGGTAATAACGCTAAGAATTTTAGATTCGTTATGTCATTCATTTCACAGGAGAAGTTTTTTCTCTTTTCGGAAGATGATAGGCAGCAAAGCATCCTCTTCTTACTAGGTAGACTCAGGTACCTTGGGTGCCTGACTCTGTTAATGGCAACACTCCCTACGGCAACAAATTTGCAAGTAAAATGTTGGACTGTCACATACGACCATAGACTGAAGAAAACGGGGCATACCATCCACTCTGCCGTACTTAACCTTTAGATCGATATATTAGTAGTTGAGTGGGTGCCCATCAGCGAATTCCTGCTGTTGTATGATTTTCTTTTTCTTTTTTTGGGAATGCTCGAGCTAAGTGACTGGTCTCAAGTGTATCTCGAAACATCTATTCCAATTCTCAAATAGTGCTTCCATCCTCATTCAAATGGCGACTTTCTTAAATTTAATTTTATCGATAGTAATAGCCTCCGCATCTATTCAATCAATCTTATCGTTGTCTCCCTGGCTATGAGGATCAGCTCCGCTCGCACCAGCAACAGGTATCCTCAGTTTTCGATTTACATATCCCTCAAACGTAACCTCTCCAACCAACAACTTCACATTCCTAGGTAAACAGACTTAGTAATGTGCTCTATAGAAACAGAAACTTATATCTACTGCATTAAAAGAAATAACTTACTCAATAAGTCTCTCTAGATTAAGACTGATCATTGAACTCAAAACCTCTAGTGCCGCAAAAGCTGAATAGCCCGGATCCATTGCATTTTCCAAGTCTAATAAGACGCTAGAATCGTTGAGTTTACTCAGTTTACGGACGAGAGGAAATGGTTCTGGAGCTGAGAGGTAAGGAGGTAGTGCAGAACCATTGCATACGGCAGCAGAGAGGTGGCATAGAAGAGATGTGACGATATGTGCGTTGAAATCCGTTGAATCGATTACACCAGCGAGCCCAGTCAGCCATTTAGCTTCTTTTTTCCGTCCAATAGCAGAAGATGTAGAGTTAGAAAACGTGTCGACTCCTTTGGTAGTTTGTACCATCAAGGCCATACTGATTACTATACTCTGAACCTGGGAAATGATCTCGTCATAAGTGTGTTTTGGGAATTTGCCACCAATCGAAGGCTCATAGATTGTGAAGTGGTTAAAATTACGTAAAGCTGTGAGGAGCGACATTTCTTCGGAGAAGAGCTTAGTTCTAGCTTTGTCAAGAAGTTGTAGAGATCGGCATTCGGACTCTGAAGATTGATCTGGTGAAGTGATCCAGGCTCCGATGGTAGTGTGCATGCAGCTATAAAAGTTTGCAAGGACAAACAAACTTCGACCGAGGACCTTGCGTACTTGGGAGCGGGCAGAGACAGGGTAAGGGAAGATGGTCCAGATAAAAGCGATCAAGCAGCCAGCAGTCACACAGAGGAGTTTGTAGGGGCCGAAGAGGTAGATTGGATAGTATGGCTGTCCGCTGGACTCGGCCTCCACAATGCCGAGTTGTTTAACCTAACAAGAAAATGAGATAAGTTCAGAACTACTGGAATATACATACCTGGCACTCATAGGCGACAATGATGTTCATAGTTACTATGGAAATGACGGAAGGACCAAAGAATCGTGGGTATTTCACATAGAAATAGTACTGAAAATTGTAAGCGCATGGTTGGATAAGAAGTGCTATACTAACTTACCTCAAAGACATTGGCAACATATAAGAAAACAATGACACCCGGGACATGTCCGTTCACAATATACCAGACAGCGAAGCTAAGCACGACAGAAACAACAGTTCCTAGAATGCGACCAATGAAACTGAAAATACTAGCTCCTGCATTAGGACTCATTCCGATTACAACAATGATCAATGCCCATATCAAACGTTGCTCCTCAAAAAATTCTTGTGTCTGATGGATATAAGCTAATATTGCTACAGTCATTGATGCCGCGGCCGCACGAAAGCCAAAGACACTCTGATCTGAAGCAAGTATACGGGATATGAGGCGCAACGCATTACCGACTCGCTCCCATGGATTTGCGGCTGATAGGTGTTCTGGATCATTAAATTGGCTTTCCTGGGGATCGGCATTAACTTCGTCAAGTGTGTCCAAATCCGGGTCGACCTCGTCTCCTTTGATATCTATGGCTAAACAGAGCCATCGGGCCAGGGTATGCCCTCGTGGAAATATCACTCGGTTACGCTTCATAGTACCATCGGCGACTTTACAATCGGTGAACTTAACAAGCTCCAAAGTGGCCTGGAGAATTGTAAAAAACATGTGCTCCATAAATATTAGAACAAAGAGACTTTCATCATGTCCATAGACTCTATCGCCAAGATATTCGGGCCTTGAATCAGCACGACTAGACGGCGCAGGTATGAGTTCCGTCTTTTGCGTGCGACTATAAAAGTTCCATACCTGTTTTTCGAAGCGTGGACAAAAGCCAATCTCGCCATGAACTGGGGTAGCACCACCTGCCTCGAGATCTCTTTTATAATTCGAATGATATTGTGATAATAACTGACTGTGCGTTCTTTGAGGAGCAATTTCTAAAGCGATTAGCGCATGATGCACACCCATCATAACCAGTTCTGAAGTTTCCGCAAGCCGCGTTTGTAAGGGTTGCAGCAATCTCTCGAAGCCCGCCATATCAGTGGCGGAAACCTGGGTCGATTCCTTGCTTGGCTGTCTCCAACCTTGACGAAGGGCTTGAATTATATCTGGAAGCATACTCATGCCCGCTAGCGGCAAAAGTATGGACCGGAGAAGTTCAAATATTGACTGGAAGTCTGCGGGATCGAGCTTTCCCCAGGCTATTTCGCTCTTTACATAAATGAGGTCAGAGTGTAGCTTATCGTGTGTGCCGATCAAAACGGCCATAGATGCCTTCAGCGTGTCTACTCGAGAGGCATCATGCTCTGTATTCACATTCTGCGAAGGTCCACCTTGTTCCCCGCTAGTTTGAGGCTCTAGGTTCGCCAGACCATATTCTAGGTACGCCGTCTCAGCTTCCAGTACATCTTGTATCTTTCTCGAATACGCCAAGATGCCCGCAGAAGCATTCCGTCTACTTGTTATCGGCAGAATGAGGAGGGACGCTCCTGTTGCTATCGCAAATCCAAGGAGAAATGCCACCAAGAGTTGCCTCGTGAAATCCAGCCCCTCTGATAGTGACAAAAATCGACCTGATCGTGTCAAAATAATGCCAGAAAAGATAGAAAATGCAACCATCGGGTCTTGGAGTTCAGCCTGGCGGTAAGCGCGAAGAGTGTTCGAGATCCTAAACTACAATAAGATTGATAAACCTTATCCTAAGGGTAGAACAAACCATATAGCAAACAACAACCATACAGCAGAAACCACACAGGCATTGCTATCGTAGCTGTCATCATTTCCTCCCCGCGCCTTCAAAGCACAAAAAACAGCCAGACAACTCAACGCGGCCGCTCCACACGTCGCTAGAAGATTGAAGAACATAACCTTCATGAACTTGGCTCGAGGAAGAAGGCATTGTGAGGCAACAGTAATGAGCGCAGTAATATAGCCAACTGTCGTTGTGATATTAGAGATTGCGCTGCTTTGATATCTAGGTAGACGTTAGAATAGGATTTAGTAGGATGGGGAGACAGAGTAAGGAGGGACAGACATGGCAACGGCTATTGTTGGAGGCAAGGCCCCTTTCATCATCTTCAGCAATGTTGGTGTATCCAAGCCAATTGAGGTGGCGAGTCTTTGCATGCGCCACATCAAAGAGTGCTTCCTCGAGTGGTCCTCTACTGGGAATGCCGAAGAGCCATTCTCGGCGTTTAAGCTCCCTGAAGGAGCGTGCTGACTCATTCTAGGCAAGGTAACATCGTAATGGTAACTCTACGCCCAAAGTCTGGAATCTATACACAGGGAGAAGCAAGGAAAGAAGTGAGAGTGGTTGTCGTCGTCGACTCAGCCCTACGAAAAAGCTAACATCTAGCGAGAGCCGCTTTCGCGAATTTGATATCCGGCATGCCGGCGGCAGTCACGTGTATACATAAATCTTCAACCTGATTGCTGAAAAACCTGGTTGTTGATGAAGATTTAGTTATACTTACTCGAATTTATTCGAAACTGAGCATAGTAGAGGAGACAATTTTATTACGAAGGGAAGCTAGCGGCTAGAGGATAGCTTAGTACCACGTGACAGTCCACGCAATCGCTTTAGCGAGCAACATAGGGGGCGAGGAGGCGACTGCTATTGCCGAACGCTCTGACCCTCGCGTCTCTTTGAATCTCCTTCTATGCCGATATGTGTAAATCCCATAGCGTAGGTAGGGATCGGTATATGTCTTTAGAACATGCACAGAATTTCTACCTTCAGAGGCCTGTTCTCTAACCACTTTGTAAGCGTCTCATATACCAAGTTCTGCTAAAGCTTATGTGACTGTACGTTCTGCAACCTATTGCCTTTTTTTGTAAATGGGACTCGTGAGCTTCTCGTTCACCCTCGCTAAAGACGGCGCTTTTACTCAAATGAGATAAATGTTGTATGTTTATAGTCCCTCATTAGCTTGTATCGTTATAGGGGATTCCTATATATAAAAAAGGGCCTATAAGCCCAGAAACAATAGAGGAGAAACTGTCAAATCCCCTTAGTAGCGAATAGGTCCATACCTATAGAGTATCCCGTATACACAGGAATTAACACTTTGATCCCATCAGACATCTAAATTTCAAACGCATGTAATCTTGTATTATGGGGTACAAGGAGACTACAGTACCTGATTTACGTGTTTAAACTCAATTCTCGTCTGATATCTTTCGGCAATCTCAATTATGACATATGTGATCTGACCGTTTAGCCGCGCGTTTGTCTTACTTACTTCCCTCCTCAAAGCGCACGGTTATGGGACATCTTCGATTCTGCAGAAGCTGGACGACGGCTACGAAGGCGCCGACATCTCAGTAAAGATCAGATCAAAATGTCAAAAAGCAAAAATTGGAAAGTCGGTGTTCGGGGAGGCGCCAAGCCGATGTAGAATTGCTATGTGAATTGTGAGCTCTGCTGAGATGGAATATAAAGAGTCCACGACCTCTTACCTTGACAATTCAACAATCAGCTTCGATTTTATTACTTACTTGTCTCATCGGTATTCTCCCTCGTTCGCCATGTATACTTCCACGCTCTTTACTACTTCTCTCGTTGCAGGAACTGCAGTTCTCGCACAAAGCCCTGCAGGCTTCATTCCCTCATCCACAAACGAGCTTGGCGTCGCTTATAATGGAACGGCCATCATTCCTGGCATACTGCTCCCCACCCCGGGTATGTTATAACCACCGCTTGCTTTCGCTCACGAGGACTCATGTTAGCCAGATGTTGCGAATGACCCTGTTATCTCGTCCAACAACTCTCACCCGAGCACGTACATGGTCTTCATGTTGGATCTCGACATCGACGACGACAACGTGAACACCACAGATTACGCGAGCCTAACTCCAGGACTAAATACCAACCAGACCACTCGTCTTCACTGGTGGGGAGTAAACTACACTCAAGCCACGAACGGTACCTTCATCAACACCACTGATGCCGTGGCCCCCTACACCGGCCCTCACGTCCCTGAGGGAGACGGCGTGCACACGTACGGCTTTTTCTTCTTCGATAGCGCCAACTACACCTTTCCCCAGGACGCACTTGACGGCACCTACTACGACGACGACACGGCTGCACGTTTCAACTTCAGCCTAGTTGGTATCGCCGACGAGATTGGGGACCCCGTCATGGCCAACTACTTCACAAGCACGTACTTGAACGACACCGACAGTTCAGCCCTACCACCCGCAGCTGCCTTTGCACGGCGGCCTAGGGTTTGAAGCCGCTACGCAAGGTGTAGGGCGGCTCAATCTTGGGTGAGCAAGCAATGGTTGAGTTGGAAGGAGGCGTTTAACAGATGCAGTTTCTTTTGTTTTTCTTTTCTTTTCATGACATTCCTTCTGGGCTCACTCAAAATAAAGCCCTCCATTGTATTTTATAGCAAGAAATTAGATTCGCCACACAATACGAGGACTCTTTTGCCTCCTGTGTGAGCAACCTTTCATATGCTGTCCTCTTGCATCCCAGTCAGTGTTTTGAATTGGATCGAATCGCTGCAGAGAGCTCGCTAGTTACGCCTTCGTCTTTTACTTCACTGGATGTCCCAGCCGTGATTACTATTTTCAACTGCTGATATGAGACGCCATCCAGATCAGGGTTGGGCTACAATACTTATCAAGGTGACGATAGCAAGTACTGCTACAACCCGAGTACAAACTATGCCCAGGACCTCGATGATAGACATTCTTCGCGCTTGGCATGCAAGATATGTACAACGTATATTTCAGCCGTATTATATGTTGATATGCGAGCATGTACAGAGGCTGACAGCAATCACTTGAGGCTGGGAGTAACGACTTTGATTCGGTGCTGATTCATGCATGGAGACATATTTGAGCCTTAGTATTATTGCACAGATGCTTGCTAGGCTTGCTTGAAACGCTAACACTTGTCTGTTACCAGATTAGGTACCACATTGATCTTTGTTGGTGGCTTAAGCCTTAAGGGACAGAAGAAACAAGCTTTCGGTGCTGTGCAAATGGTGACCATGTAAGAATGTTGCCAAGGTAAGTTAAGTGAGTGAGTTATTTAATTCAAGTGAGCCCAATGACCCAAGCTGCCTAGGACCTTACCTAGGTTTATCTCAGTAATCAGACGCTATAGGGCTAAAAAGGCGAAAAACAAGGCTAAATATATAAGCGAGATTTTATAACTCCTGTAAACTCCCTAACTAATTAGAGGGCGAGGATAGCTTTTTACCCTAGGGTATCTAAGCTATAATAGTATACTTTTATTATAATTATAATTAATTTATTAAAAGCTAGTTACCCTTACTTTAATAATATACTTTTAACCTTTAATTATCTTTAAATTTTCTAATTATAAACTTAATTAAAAGTTCTTATTTTACTTTATATAATTAATCTATTATACTATCTCTATATTATAATTATTAGACTATAACTAATATAATATATATAATAAGTTTAAACTCTTTATTAAGTCTTTTATAAACTCTTATAAAGTTTTTAAACTCTTTATTAAGTCTTTTATAAACTTTTATAAAGTCTTTAAGYTCTTTATTAAGTCTTTTATAAACTCTTATAAAGTCTTTAAACTCTCTTTTAATTCTCTTATAGACTTCTTCTCTTTATTCTAATTTATTAATTTCTATTATTAAGTATAATAATATATTAAATAAGATAAAATAAGATATTAATAATAAGATAGATTAGAGTACTAAGGATAAGGATAATAAAAAGAATAAGAAGGATAAAAAGAATAATAATAATAAAGAGAATAATAAAGAGGTCTATTATATAATATAAGTATATATAAATAGAAAGTAAAAACTATAAAAAGTAATTAATATATTATAAAAAATTAAATAATTATTTATAAAACTCTTATATATCTAGATTAAGGAAAATAATATAATTATTAAAAGTATAAAGTAATAGTATATATATTCTTAATAATAATAGATTCTTATTATAACTTTAAAAACTCTAGATATTTAAACTTTTTATAATAGATTATTTATATATAAGAAGATATAAAAGGAGTTTTATTATCTTATTTAAATATTATATTTTAGTTAGTTTAATTATATAGTTAATTTAAGTAGTTTAAACTATAATATTACTTTTATATATACTTAGTAAATTATACTTATATAGTATATCTTATTTAATAAATTAATATAAAATTAATACTATATTAGAGTAAGTTTTATTTTTAATTAAATAATTAAACTTAACTTAAATTACTATATAAAAGTTTAGATAAGAAGTCTTAAGAATAATAATAATTTAATATTCTTTTATATCTATCTTATCTTTAATAATATTAATAATTTTAACTATATTATATAATTATATTCTATATTTATTTATTATCTTATATTATAACCTTTACTTTATATCTTATATTTCTATATATATAGTCTAGAGATTTACCCTTCTATATATTATTTAGTAATCTATATAAGGAGTAGATAGAAACTATAGTATTTAATAATAAAACTATTTATTATCTAATAATCTATTAGTTTTATAATAGAAGATATAAAGATATTATTTATAAAAAACTCTTTATTACTTCTTTAGAATTAGTAAAGAAAAGGATAGAAAGTAATTTAATA
>PDUO01000099.1:4042-59175 GCA_003008705.1 Pezicula radicicola
AAGAATCTACTCTATCTATAATTAAAAGTATTCTTTATTAAATATAATATATAATTAGAGTTATAATAAGAACTTATAAAGTTTATTTTATTCTCTATTAAATAATTTAATAGTTTTATACTTTAGATTTTTATTAATTTCTTTTACTAAAGTTATTATTACTTATAGAGTAGTATATAAAGTATTATCTATTATAGATATTATTATTTAATTTAATATATATACTAGTACCTTATAGTTAGTACTTAAAGTATAATATATAATAGTCTCTTAGTTTTAATATTAGTTAAAAGGGATAATACTAAGTTAGTTAAATAAGGTAGAGGTACTATTACTAAGTTAAGATATAATAAATTACTAAGTTACTAAGTATATATAAAGATACTATATTTAAGTTAAGTATAAAGCTTCTATCTAAGAGGGAATAACTATCTACTTATATAGAACCTTTATAAATATAGATTATTAAGATCCCTTAGATTAATACTTTCTATAATTAATTTAACTAATTTAACTAATCTACTAGTCCTTATTATATAATACTTATTATATAACCTCCTTACCTTATATACTACTTAGTTCTCTATACTAGGCCCCTTAGGGTCTATAGCCGAGCCTTAGGCTAAGAGTCTTACTATAGTTTATAATAATTAAACTTTAGTTTTTTTTTATAAATTAATTATAAAAAAAATTACTTATTATTATATAATTACCTTTAGAGTTATAAGGGCCCTAGTAGTTATATATATCTATTATTAAGATTTAATCTAATTAATAATATATTAAAATAATAAAAAGATACTAATAATAAAATATATATAATTATAAATTTTTTATCTAATATTATAAACCTTAGATAAATTAAGCTTTAACCTTTTCTTTTATAATTAAGAGTAAAGAGGCAGTCTATTATTACCTAAAAGGTTATTATTATAGTTACTACTTTAGCTAACTAAGCTACTATATAAGTTAGCTACCCTAGCTAGATCCATGCTTGGTCTCGCTTAGCCCCGCGTCTGGCTGCGTCGGACCCATGTGGAAAAGTCTTTCGAGTATCTCGCGGCGATAGAAGTACCGTTAATAGTCAAGCGCAGGTATACTGGTGCAGTAACACTTGGAGCGATGACATACGTGTTCAGAATGCCTGTGGAATCATTATCATAGAGGAGGGAGATACCATTTCCAGGTGTGGCGAGAAGAGCTGCGTACCCGGTGCCATTGGAGGATAGGCTGTTACGCACCGCTATACCGCTTTTTGTCCAAGGATTGGTCGGGTCAATAGACTGGACGTAAGCCGTGAGTACTGCCCCGTTGGAGATTGCAGCTGCCTTGTAGAGCGCAGCCCAGTCATCGTTTGGTGTGTAGACGTCCCTACCCGAGCCAGTGATGCCGTATGTCGTGCAGGTACGACCAAATGCCGATTGGGGCCAGTCTGATGAAGATATAAAAGCGCTGCCAAGAGCTGAGACTCCTGCCTGTGTTACGATTTGCGAAATAGCACTCGTTTCGCTCGTGCGCGAATTGGTGTACTTCACGCTCATCGACACCGTTGGTGGCAAACAGCTGGTCCCACTGATCGACCAAGTTGCAATTCCATTATTATCACCAGAAATTGTCGATGGGACTCTGGCTTCAGACAAGGTGTAAGGGCTTGATACAGTTGATATAAAGGTTACGCTGGTGAAGGGTAAGTCGTCAAAGTTGGACAAATTGGCGACCAACTTGCCGTTTTGAAAGTAAACACCGAGTGAGGAATCAGCCTCTGCACTATTGGAAACTGGTCTCGACCCACGCATTCTGGGAATGACTCCGGCTCGATATGCAGTTTGAAGACCCCGAGCGTTTGCATACGTCAAACCATTGACGAGTACGTAATTCCGAATCAATGTATCTCCGTTTGCGGCTGATCCATTAGGGCTGTTCGGCGTATCAGTCCCGACATACCCAAAATTATCAATGAGACTATTGTTTCCAAGGTTAACTTCGGGGTTCGGATTAGGGTAATACCACACCCCGGTACTGAAAGCGATGTTGTCGATATATGTCAATGAGCGCGAACCCTCATCTAGCATGAGGCCTCTGCCGGTTGAATCGTAGATATAATTGTCGGTAATGAATGTTGACGTGCTTCGGGAGAGGGTGTATATTCCACCAAGGTCCGTATGGTACAGCCCGTAGGCATGGACCAGGTTTCCTGCGATGACGTTGTTCTGAGATGTAGTAGGTGTTGTATACAGCGGCTGGTGGTTGTAGAGTCCACGGTCGATGTATTGATCATTTCCACCAGCATCATTTGATCCCCAACCATAGCCATGACAGATCCCCGCCCATGGCGTATAAGAAATGTCATTGTATGCAATGGTAGAATATTGGACATAAGTAAGGAAAATTGGAACGGTACCAGAAAAGAGAGAAGAGGTGTTGTAAAAGATATTTCCCATAATTTGAATCTTAGAATTAGTCATTCGAGGGTCGCTGGGATGGTGTGCATCGACTTGAATTCCGCCACCAGTGATAGAATTGCCCATGATTTACGTGAAGTAGCTATCAGCGACAATGATATTGCTAGCTCCAAGTCCAACACCGGTGAGGTGAGCATTGGGGTCGTTGCCAATACCAATACCACCAGCACCAAATTGCGAAAAGGTGCCATTGGTGAAAGAGATGTTATTAGCAGCGCTGATTTGTATTCCACTTGGCATTTGGTACCAATGGGGTCGGCTGGCCTCGAAAGCTGGGTAGGTTACATTATCCCCCAATAACCTCCTGTTTGTTGGTCAACATATCCCCAAGTGGTTGGCCGGTTCCAGGTCGTGTGAGCCTACAGAGAGTTAGTAACTGGAGGCCCTTGACAAGACGTTCGCTCACAAATTGCAATCCCTGAAATGTGATATCGTGTGCTGGGCTATCATATGTACCTCCAATCGTTATCAGAACTTCTAACCGGCCAAGATAGGTATCGATTGTATTCATATCTTCTCCGGTAAGGGGCTTGTAGTAGACTTTTCCGGCTATGGAATCCAGAAAGTGTTCTCCTCCGAGGGTTAACAATGCCAAGGAATTCTGGATGTAGAAGCCTTCTTCGGCGTACGGGTCAGACAATGTATCATAGCCTACGAGGTTGTTTTCCCAAGCAGCTTGCGTCATTTTCAACGCCCGCGTGCCTGCAGAGGCGACTGGGGAGTATCGGTCAGTGAATGAGTTGAGCCCCCTGATCTCCGCGCCCTCGACACCAGAAAGGGATGTGAGCCAATCGTAGGTAGGTGAGCTCCAGGTGAGCTCGGTCGACGTGAAATTAAAGCTTTTTCGATCAAGTCTGGTTCTAGCATACTGTGCAGCCTTGCCTCCAACATAAAGGTTGCGAGAAACAGTCCCCACGGGGACCGTCGTGGAATATATGCCAGTCGTAGAGTTGAGAACCCAATTGCTGAGCTTGGTTCCCCCAGAGATCAAAGCCTTGGAACCGGAGGCTATATAGTTGACCTTGAATCCGTTTCTGCCAGAGTCCTGGTTCGTGAAATTCAGGGGTGTAACTAGCACGTAAACCCCGTCGGCGATATAGACGTTGATATCCGCCGTTTGGGATGCAACAGCAGCCAGAACTAAACTTTGTGCGCGGGAAATGGTAGCAAAAGGAGATTTGAGCGATCCAGGATTGCTATCTTTGCCGTCAACGCTGCTGACATAGTAGTTGAGAGCGAAAGATGTCGCGAAGAGTTGCGAGAATACAAGGGCCTGCAGGGCGGAGACACTGTAGAACTTCATGATGTTCGCTCTCATGGAACAGAATCTGGCTAAGGTCAGTTGGTAGGTCAGGTCAACTACTCAACCAATATGACCTAAAGTCCTGTGATGTTGTGGCAAATTAGAACCCAATGGTGCAAGAAAAGATGTCAAGTAGGGCTCACATGAAGGAAAACCAGCAAAGGTAGTAGAACCGTGGAAAAGGCAAACTGTTGCTTTGATTATAGAGGGAGAGTCAGAGGCGCATTCTGATTTGGGAAACTCTGGAGTCTTTATGATATCTAAGAGCAAGGGTGGACTCTTGCTCTTCGCTTAACATACGTCGTACGGGGAGCGTGTTGAAAAAATAGTAGCCGAGCAGGTTCAAAAACTATCCGTACTACCTAACAGAATCGGGTTTAGGATAATTTAAAGGACTAGGCAAATATCATCCTACGAAAAACCATTCGGACATACGAACTAATTTCCCCACTCCGGAGACCCCACCCTACAACATGGGCCGTGCGACTAGTCTATAGTAGTTACTATATTATTTTTTTCGCAGGAGCACGGGCGGAAAAATTAATATACTTCTTAGAAGGTACTCCGTATAGAAGTCTTGCTAGGCGCCCGAGGGGTGGGTGTTGGGCGTGAAATTAGACTTTCTTAGTAATGATAAATTATTTAAGAGATATATAATAAAATAAATATATAAGTAGATATAATATTAACTAGAGACTTTAACTAATATAACTAATTATAAATAGATAATAATATTTTATAAAAAAGATAACATAAAAGCTAACTCTATTATTAATCTAATAACTAAGTATATACTATATAGCTTACTATCTAGAGGAACTAGAACCTAGCGAGTTAGTAACCGCGAAATAACAATCGACCTAGTTTTAGCCTTAGAGGAACTAGTATCATTAATGGTCAAGTATACTATACACAAAACAGAACATGGATTAGACCACCGGGCGATTAAAACAATATTCGATATTAGTACTCCCGAGCGAATCTTTAAAGAGAGGCTACTCTTTAAAAACACACTATAGAACACTATAAATAGTAGGATTACTACAGCACTCCAGTCCAGACCGATAGGGGGTAGTGTATAGCAACAAATAGACCAGCTAATAAGTATAGTAACCGAGGCGGTTCATGCTTTGACCCTAAAGGCTAAACCATCACTATATACAAAGCCATGGTGGACAACCGATCTCATACAGCTCCGACAAGTGTATACATTCTGGAGGAACCGGGCTAGATCCCAGCGTCGTATTGGCCACATACTACCTGAACTGGAACAGCATGCAAAGGATGCAGCAAAAGAATACCATGATGCCATTCGACGTCAGAAGAAAGCGCGCTGGGAGGGGATATATTACGCTACTAACCCGATTTAGACTAGTAAAGTGGCGAAGAGATAGCGGAACCGATTGTACACGCCCGAGGATGATGCTATCATTGAGCAGTGGCTGCGAGAGCACGTTGGGACTCTCTTGGTACCTGCAAGCCGTAACTACTAACAGTTAGGGGCCGTCGACTACAACACCAATCGGGTTAGAGTATTAAACGGGCTTATGGTGTTGAACGGGCTTAGGGTATTGAGCGGGCTTAGGGTATTGATTCTTATTCAGGATACTAAATTACTTTAATAATAATAGTAATTTTAATACTAGAAATAAATTTAATACAATTAAGTTATAAACCTTCTTATAACGCTTTAATAGCACTCTTAAATATAACTCTCTTAAAGCCCTTAATTATATCTATAGTTTTATATTTATATTATTATAGTTACCTATATAAGGAAAACTTTAATCTTAGCCCTAGAACTAACTTATAGACAGTTAGTAGATATGTGCTCATTCTATAAAAGTTATTACTTTTTATTTATAAAATCAGTTGCAACTACCGAGATAGTGACGGAATAATTATAAGTGTTAGCCTGTCAGCTTAACCTAAGTACCGAGTCTGTACCACCTGTACCTGCGCTGGTAAGTCTGACTGTGATTTTAGGGTTGATTCTCCCTATAGGTTCTTTCGAAAGTATAAGTGTTGGCAGCCTTAGTCGTTGCTACTCTCCCACACTCCCAACTTAATTTCAACGAGTAACTTTCCCACATTCTCAGTTTCGTTCCCGTACAATCCCAACCAAGATGCTTCTCTTCTCCCAAAGCCCTGCTAATATCCTTCTCTCCTGTCTCGGTGTCTGCATTGGACTCCTCCTCGTCAGTCTCGTAAAAGTTTTCCTATCTAGCTGTCGACCAAAAGGGTTTCCACCAGGCCCTCCCACAGCTCCAATCATTGGAAATCTCCACCAAGTGCCTTCCTCCAAAAGTTTCTTGGAGTACTCAATCTCTCCCTTATTCCCTGCACACATATGCTAAACCATCCTAGATTTCACAAATGGCGCAAAGAATATGGCGACATTATTGGCTTGAAGTTTGGGCCGCAGAATGTTATTGTGCTGAATAATCATCACCACGTCAAAGATCTGTTCGACAAACGAGGAGCCATATATTCTAGCCGTACAGAAAGCTACGTCGGCAACCAGCTTGTCTGCCCAGGAAATATCCATATCCTGCTACTCCCCTACTCCGCTGCTTGGCGCAAACTCCGCAAAGTATTCCAGCAGCTCCTAAATATTACGTCGGTTGATTCCTTGCTTCCTATACAATCCGCGGAGGCCACTCAAACTGTCCACGATTTGATCCATGATCCGGAAGGCTATTATGACCACTTGAGGAGATTCTCCACTGCCATTATTCTTGCTTCTGTATTTGGGCAGAGAGGAAAGAGGTTCAAGGATCAGCATGTACAGGATCTGTATGCCGTACAAGATAAATTCACAGCGGTATTGGAACCTGGGGCCACGCCGCCTGTTGATGCGTTTCCTATACTAAAATATGTGCCAGAGTGGATGCCGGGAGCGGGATGGAAACGTTGGGCGAAAAGGGTGGGGAGGGAGCAGATGAGCTTGTATGCTAAGCTGTTGGAGGAGACGAGGGAGCAGGTGAAACAAGAGAAGGAGAAAGGGGTGGGAAAAGGGGTAGAGTATTTTCTGAGGACTGTGTTAAGGGATCAACAGAAGAACGGCTTGAATGAGGGCGAGATGGCTTATATTGGGGGAATTTTCGTAAGTGTCCAATCAGTCTCACAGCTTTCCTCCAAGAGCACTATTCAAGAGAGAATACTCAGGGTTCACTACTCATGTACGAACAGATGGAAGCTGGCTCGGACACGACGTCCTCAACACTCCTATCATTTTGTCTCGCTATGATCGCGTATCCGCACGTGCTCCAGAAGTGTCAAGAGGAAGTCGACGCCTTCTGCCCAGACCACACACCCACAGCAGAGGACACGCATAATTTCCCATACTTGAGGGCTTGCATAACCGAGGTATAAAGTCTCCTGTTCACTATTTGAATGTTCCATTGCTAAAATTCACAGACCTTGAGATGGCGACCTGTAGCACCAGGCGGCATTCCCCATGTCGTGACTGAGGACGATGTTTATGGCGGATATCTCATCCCGAAAGGAACAATGCTCTTCGCCAATACTTGGAGTATTCACCAAGATGAGAATGAGTACGAGAGTCCTGCAGACTTCATGCCGAAGAGATTTCTAAACAATAAATTTGGAGCCAAGGGAGATGAGCATGATGCCGACAACGATAAAAGGAGAGTTACTTATACCTTTGGTGCAGGTAGGAGGGTATGTCCTGGGCAGCACCTTGCACAGAATTCTCTGGTACGTACCTAACTTGAACCACCTGCCTGTTATCGGGCTGTTCTCATGGAGTAGGGTTGGAAGGAGGTTAACGGAAAGTAGATGGTACTCATGGCGAAGCTCGTTTGGACGTTTAACATTCTGGCTTCCTCACCAGTAGATACGAGTTTTGAAACAGGCTATACGGAAGGGTTTGTGGTCTCTCCCAAGAAGTATCCGGCGAAGTTTGTGCCGAGATCTGCAAAGCATGTTGCTATTGTTGAGAAGGAGGCCTTGCAGGCGGAGAGCTTTTTGAGTCGATTTGGGTAGCTGTTTCTGAGGTAATCTTATATGGATGAATGTGCTGGTCTACCCCGCTACCCCGCAGCCGCCAAGGTGGTCCGTAAAGGGCCTAGTCAACGAACGTCATCTCGACTATAGGTGTTACAGCCTTGTAATAGGCTAACGTTGGGGGAATCAGCGGGACAACACGGGTAAGAATTGTCCTTGATTAAACACTGCAATAATCAACGCATCCTCACGCGTTCCTGCTGCTATTTATGCATAGTGCATCATGGCCCTAGAATTAGTCTTGTAATTAAAGGTTAGGGTTTAAATATTTTAGCAGCTAATTACTATAATGCTAATAACTAAAATTTGATTATCAGTTAGGAATTCGATGTATAGGTACTAGGCAGCAATTCATATTCTAGAAAATATACTTTATCAAAGTTTAGTCTAGTTTATAGTAAAATAGATATCATGCATGTTTTCTCACGGATTACAGGGCCTAGAGATGTTTTAAATATCTTGGAAGGGTCCTACCATACCTCTCTCAGCTTCCATAGGGCATTACGCGTAACTCATATGAGAGGCAGTGTGGATAGAGATCATACAATAGGATGATGTCATGATGGGTAATTTTACGAATCTTGATTATTATTTTTTCCGGTTCGAGGAGACTGATAACATAGTATAGGTAACCTAGGCTACAATCCACAGGAAGTAAAGGAATCTTCAACATCTACACACGAACACGCCAAATCACTATAACCAATACGTCTAGACCTCGCCGAGTTGATAGACCCTGATGGACTTCGTTTAGACTTTGGGGCACGCCGCGCGTGACGCCTCCGCGCAGAGGGCGAGTTTGGAGATTTGGAAGACGGCATCTTGTTCAAGATGTTCGCTTTTAAATTTCTTGCAATTACTATGATTGTATTCGAAGTGGTGGTGAAGTTATCTACTACAATTCAAAAAGTCGCGTCCTAATATGGTGGGGACTAATTCCCTGCTCAGACGTGAGCGAAAATGATATGGTCTGAGGAAACTGAGGTAACGGAACTCTGGCTATACCGGAGTGGGATGCCCTAAAACCTACTCTCCGGTATAACTAGAGTCTACTGTAGTTTACAAAATAGCTTGATTTGCTGCTTGAATGACTTTATATATCTCATCCCATGTCACCATTGAGAAGGGGAGTCTTCGCCGGGTAAGAAGACTGACGATAGCCTCTATATAACGTTGATGGTTGAACACGGCGCGGAGGGCAAGGTCGGAGGACGAGAGGAAAAGAAGGAGTCGATCGTTGGCCGTGTAGATGAGGCTTCAGAGGATGCTACATCGAAGCCGATAGATTCAACATCACTCATATAAGTAGGATGAGTCTTTATAGCGTGATTCATGGCATCATCCCGCTTCCTATACTTCCACGGGGGATCCTCACAAATGAGGCATTCATACTGACGATTCCCAGTTGATTTACGCTTCCCCAGCACGGTCTCTCGGTCGGGAAATGTTATCCGGAATATTAACTCAAATATCGATTGTTAAGACTGGGGAGTAGTAGAGGAAGGGGAAGGAGCAGTAGACGACATATTGAGGAGAGTTCAATAGCTGTAAAGCTAATAAATCAATGATTGAGATAAGTACAGATCAATTTGAGAGCGTTCTGGGGCTAGATTCAGAATTTTACTGGCAGAAAGCACTGACCCGATCAATTAAATAAGAACTTTTTGACCAATCAGAATCGAGGATATCCATTCAACCAACATGATATCCAACTTGAATATCCAAATTTACAACTCTGCCAGCTTGTAACACATATATTGAGGGAGGCATGCAAGAATACTCGTTAGTTTCCGTTTGCATATCTGTAATAAACTCTCGATTACACATCCGCTTAACGGAGAAACGTATGGAATATATGGCTTCTTTCCCCGCCTTGATGATGAATGTTCCAGATGGACCACATGCTGGCCTAAGAGGAGCTAAAGATCGATGAGAGACCGTTCGCTTAGGCAGGGCGGGCTCGAAGGGACAGCGGTCTCCTTGCGTACTGGAACATACTAATTTGCTATCACTTGCCAATCCATGATGTCCGTCCCACTCTCTCACAACTTCCAGTGTTTACGTGCATTGATCCAACTAACTGTAGTATACTACTGCCGGCCACCAGGTAAGGTTATCACGTCCGCACTAACAATTGAGCTCTATTTTTTTTAACCGCCAGCAGGGTAAGGTCATCATGTCCGTACTAACAACTTATCATTAAGATTAGATCATGCAGATTGTGAATATTGCCACACCCTTACAGAGGTACAGCACCTAAGTATTGTTAGTACGGTCAAGGGGCCTTGTCGAGGGTCCTTACAAGCGAACAACTTCTAACATTTTAGTGCGAAAACTTGTCCTGAATAATACTCTAACAGGCTAAGAGCGTTTCGCTTTGCTGCCTTGTAAGGGCAAGGCCCCCTTGACTGTACTAACAATACTTACGTCTCTGTATTGACCTTCTCGCTAATTGCCGACCTTCTCGCGTATTTTGATCTTCCCGTTTATTGCTGACCTTCTCGCTTATTGTTGATGTCACAACATGAGAAGTACGGTATTCCTAAGGTTGTTCGCTCTAATAAAGGTTCAGAAACCAGCCGTATGGCCACTTGCTAGGTTTCTCTCCGGCGTAAGGGTAAAGGCAAAGAAGATCTCCCTTTTCGAAAGGCTTTTATCTATGGCCTATCCCTAAAGAATATACAAATCGAATCGTGGTGGAATCTCCTTATTGAAGGTCAGACTAAACTATAGTATGAGTTCAACCCAGCCCTGGGTTCGAGTTTTCTTGACCGCCCCGCCTAGCTTAGCGAGCGGTGTCTTCTTTACCCTGTCTGCGTCCTTAGTTCTGCCGGGTATAAGTTTCCTTGATTCTTTGCGTCGAGAGAGACTCTTGTCTTTATACTCCGGCTTATCTTCTCTTTCTATGGTTCTACCTATCTTGCCTCTGGTTACGTCGACAATTATCTCCGTATAGAACAAGATAAAACAGTGCAAAGTCCTTCACTCCCTAGAGTTCCAAGAACTTTCTAACTAGGAGAGTAGAGCTCTTAGTAACCTTATATTACCTTCCTACAGCAACCACCTACTAGACATAGCAGGAACAGAGTTTACCTAAGCAATAACCTAAGCTGCTAAAGCTAATATCCTAATACTAAGGAAAGGAGTAAGAGCTAAACTATAGTAGACTATTAAACTAAAGGACCTAAGGAATACTATACTTAATAAACAAAGATACATTAACTATATAGATCCCTCGTCTAAGCTAGACTACCTCTAAGCTAGGAACACCTACTTCCTTAAGATAAAGAAGACTAAAAGACTACACTAGAACTAGTTCCTAGAAAAGAAAGACCTAAAGAGTATTTTTAAAGTTATAATATATATAAAAGATAGTAGAGTAGAGAAAATACCTTATATCTAATCCTCTATTATAAATATAATATATACATTAGTTATTAGTTAGCTAATATAATAGTTTATAATCTAAGACTTAGTAAGTAAGACTATATAAAGAACTATAAGTAGAGATTATAAGATATTAGATTATATAATAGAATCTATAGGATCTTAGAGAGATCTAGTAAATCTAGTAATCTATAGGATCTAGTGATCTTATTAATCTAGGTAATATAAAGGACTATATAAGTAGATAGTATTCCTTTAGATAGATACTTTATACTTAACTTAAATAGTATTCTTTACTATACTAATAATAGATTCTACTTATTAGTCTTTATAATACACCTACCTCTCCCTCTTACTCTAATACTAGAGTATAACTTCTATTAAGAAGGATACCCCTCCGTGACATCTATCTTATATATATATATAAACAAAGCTTAGTCTACTAATAGCTGTTATATTAGACCGATCTATTTTGTTTATAATACAAGCTCCGTGTCCCTATGCTATACCATCGAATATAAAGGATGTTGGCTGTCTCGTGGAGAATTTTCAAATTGGACCACACAGGTCGCGGCATCAACCAGAGTTTCGAATCTACCACTGTCCAAGCCCCCATCACGCCCCTAAGGCCAAGCTTTCCCGTCCCACCGTGTTATTATTGAGAAAGATTGTTCCCTCTTCCGCGCCAATATTTCGTACGTTTGTAATCTTACATCCCCCGCCCCTCGTTCTTAATCATGAGGCGTTCTTGCTCCAGCCACGGATCTTCTCGCCGTACTTATTTTGGATCAGCTGTGTGAGCTAGCTTGCGGGAGTGGCTCTAGACTTACGCGGTGGAATATGAAGGGAACAGGAATGAACAATACGGCAAGACCGCCAAGTAACGAATTACCTGGTCCAACACCGAGTCTAGCAAAGAGCGCTCGTGCCTGGTCACGTCATTTAGTTAGTCACAAGTGAAGAGAAAGGGAGAAACGTTTCCGTAACTTACAAAAAGTGGGAAGGATGCACCGAACGAGGCGCGGAAAAGGGTAGCTCCTGCAAAGACGGATCCGGCGTATTGAGCGTATGTGATGCCTTGATAGTTGAAGAGTGAATTGAAAAGTGTGGCCACACCAATAGAGAAAGTACCGGAGCCAATTACAGGCACAATCCAGTGAATGCTTGCCCGACCTGTCCAGCCGAACCAGAATAAGCAGGTCGGAAGGGCGACAGCCCCAATGAATGTCGGTGGAAGGACCATCTCCGGCTTGAACCTCCCACTTTTTATCTTTGGGACAAGGTCAAGCTTAATCCACAATAAGAATAGAGGCACCGAGATGCAGGCAAAAACGAAGATTCCAACGAACACCAGACCCTGTTGCTGAATGCTGAACCCGTAGATGCCGCCAAATACAATTGGAAATGACTCGAACCATAGAAAGAGTACTCCATAGAGAAGACCCGCGTACAGGTTCATGAGAAAAACAATCGGCTCAGTGAAAGTGAGTATAAAGGCCCTTCCGAGGACGCGCAATGTATCTTTTGCGGTGTGGTGCTCGGCGTCAACCTCGGACTGGCTTTTGAAACGATTATCTCCGGTTGCCTTCCTCAAACCTTTAGCTCTTTTGTAAAGAATGTTTGCTGGGTTGGTCTCTGGAACCAAAAAGTACATGGAGATCAGAACGAGGCTGCACAGCCATGTGACGACCCAAATTGTCCAACGCCAGCCCTTCGCCAGGGCAATGTACCCACCGATAATTGGACCAAAAACAGGGCCACAAACACCAGCAGACGCCCAAATACAAATCAAGAAGGGGACTTGGAGCGGAGTGTAAATGTCGTTCACAGTCCCGCCACCAACTGCCAGACACGGGCTGCCGCAGAACCCTGTTACCCATCGAAAAACCAAGAACACGGCCACATTTGGGGCAAAGCCAACGGCAAGTTGAAAAAGGATGAAAAGCAGGAGCGTCCAGAAAAAAATACTCGTGCGTCCAAGCTTTGGCATCTCGGACATAGGAGCTCAGAGCATGGGTCCGATACCGTATCCGCTGGGCACGAGTTGATATGTCAGCGATGGTTTTGGACATTTCGGAGAGCTCAAAACAGTCGGGTATTTCCTTACAAGGTGAAAAGAGAGAGTCCCAAAGTTGCGACGACCTCGCTGACGCGAAATTCCTCAATGAAGCTCTGTTCGCCGGGGGTGTAGATGGAACTTGCGATATAAACGGCAAAGTTGAGAATGCACATCAGCGTGATGATTACGTGCTTCAGAGCTATGGGCTAATTCTGGGGGTTCTTGAGGTGGAAAGGCTGAATCAGCCAGGAGCAACATAGAAGCAGCAGAAGCTCATACCTCTGGATCATCTGGGCCATACCAGCCTACGAGGAGGATCTCTTGGTCACCATTCTTCTCGCCATTCTTCTCGCCATCATGTTGAAGCACTTGGCTTTGGGAAGAACCATTCTGTGCCTCTTTGTCCGACTCTCCTGGCGAGACGGTGGTCTGCTCGGGCGTATCTCGTTGAACTGCGTTCTTCCACAAGGACGGGTCGATCTCGTCAGGGTATCGGAAGAGTCTGTTGCCAGACACAAAGCGCATGGTTTGGCCGAAAACAGTCCCGTGAAGTCGCCAAGCCATATTGGGCGTTTATCTGTCGAGACGAGGGGGAAAGCACGAAGTCAATTTATGGAAAGCCCTCGCTGGACGAGGAGAGGACACGACGAAATTCCGTCGTTGGGAAGAGTGGAAAAGCGAAACAGCTGTCGCTAAGAAGAGTGCGTGGAATATTGAATTCAATTCCAAATAAGCGATACAAGTGTACTGTACTGTACGAGTACCTAAGCGAGCGAGCGCCTTTTGTTGCGTGGAATGGTTACTCGTATGGTGAATGCAAGATCCGGACTTTACAAGTCGAATCGTCAGTAAAGTCCGAGAAAGCCGAATTTCACGATGGAGATTGGATGGAGCGCCGTAAGTCCGAGAAAGCTGAATAACCAAGAATATAATAATAATAATTTCGTCGCTTTTTGATTTCTGTTTCTGTCACTTTTCTTATGTCGATCGGTAGATTGATTGGTAAGGCCCTGATATGACAGTCCGGGGAGAGCTAGCATCCGCAACCTAATTCAGTAATTCGACCACCCTACCTTCAATTTACCGGGCCCAGAACAGAACAGGACAGGACAGAACAGTAGTACTATACTGTACTTGTAATTTAGCGACCACGGTAGCTACTGAGTGATTCTTAGGTGGCGTGAGCGTTGTTAGAGTCAACCTATACCACTTACTGTATTCATTACGCCGAGCCTTCAATCCTCAATAATAGACCTTTTCCGTAATGCTGCAAATATATATATGTTATACATATGTATATGCGTATACATAGCTAGATAGATCAAATCGAAATCCAAAGAGCCTAAAAGGATGGGGACAACTCACATGGCGGAGCACCCTCCAGCTACAAAGGTAACTGCTACGGTAGAGACGGCGGAAGCGCAACCAGAACGCTATGTTTCCGAGCCATCGGACCGCGCTCGTCTTGCGGAACCGCTCACTTTCCACTTGTTCGGCTGTGCGGTTCCCAACCGTTTCATGAAAGCGGCTATGACAGAACAGCTGTCACCTACGATCATAACAACCCAAGAAATAACGGCATCCCAACGGAGAATATTGAACGGGTCTATGAACGATAGGGCCGGGGTGGAATTAGCTTGATTCTCTCCGGCGATGTTGGTATCAGCTACACGGATCTTGAGTCTGTTGGAGACCCAATAGTTCGGGCCTCGCTTCAATGGTTTCGCAGCTATGGCATGAGGCCGCATGGCTCATTGATGGTAGCTCAAGTCTCTCACCCAGGCTTTGGGTTTAGGGTTAGGGCTAGGGCAACAAACGAGCCACTGATTAGATGGTCTCATATTGGAGTTGTAGTCACATCACTGGGAATATCTACGATTGTTTTGATGTTCCCTTACGGAAACGTGAACATGACCTGGCTTCTCTACGCATTTGGAAATATCGTTTGCCATGGCGTTTTCCCAACGGTCTTTTCCCTCCTTTGGAAACAGCAACCCAAGGCAGCGGCAACCATCTCGCCTCTTGTTGGAATGACTTCTGGACTGTCGGTATGGTTTGGAACGGCTTACGCATACTAGGGAGAAGTAACTATCGCTTCCACTGGTGGTACATTTCCATGCTTGTTTGATGTCGTCACTGCGTTTCTTACACCGCTACCAGTTTCAGTCTTCATCTCCTTGGTATTTCCTACAGCGCCGTTTGACTTTGGTATCTTTGGAAAAATCAGTAGAGTGACTCCTGACCACACCACCACCGTACCCCGGATTGACGGTGAAGAACATTGGATTACTCCCGAGAGGATGCAATACATGAAAAAGATGAGCCGCTGGGCTGCGTTTAGGTCCACTCTAATTGTTATAGGGCATGTGCTTCTGTGGCCATTACCGATGTATGGTGCCAAGATAGTATTCTCAAAACAGGTTAGTACTAGTTACCCTCGGCTTCCTGCCTTCGTGTAGAATCAGATGAGCTAAGTGATACAGCTATTTACGGCATGGATGGCCATTGCCTTCATCTATTTTTGGCTTGCTATGGTTGCTGGCAGCATCTATCCCATTTTCGATAGAGACTGGCAGAAAGTATGGAAAGTCCTCCTCGGGGGGCGTGGTGCGAAAGCGGCGACGGCTCTTCCTACGGACTCACCCCCATCATCAGAAGATCAGATGGAAAGCACCGTAGTCACGGATAAGAACTAAAGCTGGCCGGGTGTTAGAACAACCTCTCTATGCCCCGCATGGAAAATTATTACTATTATTAGATAACTTAATGTACACTAATTATTATCTTATCGTATCTAAAGTCGGAAGTAGTTAATTGCTTTTTTTTGCTTCTTACAAGGAGGTACGACTAGAAAGAAGATTGTTTCCTAGGGGGTATTATTACTAGCAAATAAACTTTCTTAGTGTAAAACTCAGGATAATCTTAGTAGTTGTTTTTTCCTATTATAGGTCTATAAACGAGGCTATTTGTCTCTTTTAGAGCTATAGATAAAGTTATTTTATATAGAAATATAAGTAATCTTACCTTAGACTCTAAAATAGAATTATATAGATATTATAATAGGAACTAATATAGGCTTTAAAATCAAATTACTAATATAAGCTCTAAAATTAAATAATATTAGCTTAATACACTAGTCCTTTAAATAAGTTATATAAGTCTACTAGGCCTTACTAATATATTATTAGCTTACTTAGTTTAATTAGTAATTGAAACTTACCTTAGTAATTTTTTTATAAATATATAGTAAGTAAACTAAAGTAAATATAACTTATACTTAATAACTAAGTATACTAAATATTAATATTATAGCCTTTAAATAAAACTCGAAAGCATAGATAATAGTAATACTTAAATAGAGTATTAAAAGGCGGCGTGGAGATTATAGGGGCACTAGTAGGCTACTTTAAAGTCCCTCTAATAAAATAGTAGATGCTAACAATACAAACTCCTCTACTTCCTAGAGTCTTACGGATAGTTTGCCATAACAATGTACCACTGTATAAAACTGCCAATGAAAAATGCCCAACTTCCCCAAAAGTCAGCTAATGTCGCTTGGAAAGTCGCACCAGTACTCCCTATAAAAGGGAGGGAACCAGCCAACGTGAAACCCAAGGATCCAATTGCGTTCCAAAAACCTACGTGCCAATCGATTGTCAGTGGTTTTGGCTTGTACCATTTATCTTGCACAATGAGCATCTGAATAAATGAGGCAACCAGGAACAAGAAACCACCTAATGCTGCTGGTAAGAGGTTGGTGGTATCAACGACGAGGACATTTTCGAAGTCAATTACACCTGGAACGGCAGTTATTGTTGCAATCGCGAAAACGACTGCTCCGACAGCTTGAATGACCCCTGCTATGAAGCAAAGATCGTGACGATACAGACTTCGATATTGTTGCATAGTGGGATACCAGATAAATGCACTGCTTCCTATCAGTGCAGGTTGGGTAGTCGCTGTGGGAAGAGTCATGGTCTCTTTGGCGTGTTCTCTGGTGGTCTCCATGGGTACCGTCAAATGCTGCGGTGGGACGACATGCGTTTCTTCATCACTTTGGCTTCCATTTGACATTTCTTCGTCCTTCAACTTCCTTCCAGAATCCGTCATATTCACAACCTCAATTGTCACACCTTCAGTAAAGATCATGTCACCACCTCGTTTTATGTTCAGACCCTCCAGCCATCCCACGAAGCCACCGACCAAGAAAATAAAGGTGCCGAGTACGCTGGATGCAGGTGTGGCATAGGGTGTTTCGCCTGCGAAGTCTGTTGACGGTGCGATCAACGGCAACAATAAGAAGAAGCCGTTCACAACAAATACTGCAGAACCAATCGTGAATGAGCTTGCAACCATCCAACTGACGTCTCGAACAGGAAAGCGTGTGAACATTCGTTTTAGTCGATTGAGAGGCCCGGAGCTTTCTTGTATAGGCGATCGCGTAGGGAAGAAAAGCCCCGCTGTTGAGGCTGCCGCGGATGAAATAATTGACCGTCGGTCATGTTGATTTCGGTACTCCTCTTCGAATGAAAAGTTAGGCCATGAAGTAAACCTGCGTGTGTCAAGTCCTGCTAGACTTTCGTGAAAGGATGATCCTGTTGTGGCAGAACCACGTCTATGGACTTCAACATTCATTGTCTAGTGTGGCAGCAATTTTGTCTTTGCTTTTCAGGCATTGTGAAGGGTGTGCCATCTAATATATAGACTTCTATTGTGGCAGTGAGACTTACCTCAGAATACCGCCGTGAAATGAGAGCAACCACTTGAACGGCTTGTTCTTATCTTTCATTCTTTCATGCCATACGCATAAGGACGCAGACCTCAAGTTTGAGCTTGAAGTAGCGACGAAGACATGGAATACCCTTCGAATCGCAAGAACCAGGCGAATTTGCTGCAATTAGAATAGGAGATGAGATCCCATAGCAGATCTGTGCTTAAAAAGGAGAAGTTTGTCCAATGCGGAACCGTCGCCTCCTTCCAGAACGACGCTAGAAGGATTCTAATTCTGTCACCACAGGATCACTGCATGGGATGCTTGTCGAGAATCTATCGGTAGGGCCGGAACCTTGTTTAGATTGTTGTCGGGACGGATCGATGGGAAGAATTTCTCTTGAAATGCCCCAAAGAGGACCAAGTCCAGTTTCACTGGCTACATATTAGCAGCAGTGATAAGGCGGACAAGGAGAAGCTCGTGGAGGACCCCAGAGGAGGTCACTAATACCCAGTTAACAGCTAGACCATGCTAAAGAAATCTGATTGGACATAGGAGCGCCTTATCTTAAGGCTGATATGAGCCGCAGAAGCCCGCATAAAGTGCCAGTGTGCCAGCCTTCTAGAAGCGAGAGAGTTGAAACAAAAAAGGACCGATGATTCCCCTAACATGTATTGAGAACACGTACCCCGGGTATACCGGTATTTGAATCTCTTTGACATAAAGAGATACAAAGAGATTTGGCAACACATTGAGATGTGTAGAAAGCTCTTGCTTCGGGGATAGAAATGACTTGCATGTTGGTCACGTGATAAACTCAGTCCAGGACTTCCTGAGACTTGCGAACCAATTGTCTCCGCTGAAAAGATGTCGAAGTTGTGCCTTCAGACAGGTCATCAAATACTATTGCTCTCTAGCCTGTATATGCATTAGAACGATATTCGTTGTAATGTTGTTTCTTGTTGCTCTCACCACTCAGAGTTGGAGATAAAGAACTTTGATTAGTGGTGCTAATATTCTCCTAGGATTGAACATAGGAAGTTGTTCTAAACAATGACCAATAGTGAAGTTGCTGAGTTGGAAGAAAGACGAGCGAGAGCCATGAGCGATGAAGTCTCAACTTTACTGCTTTTATATCTTCCCGCTAGACCCCTTCCATCCGGTGCTCCACACTGACTAAACTCCCAACTCCTCTTCGTCCTATAATGATACCAAAACCTGACGAAACAAAACACTATTTTGTTTGTTTTTTAGAACATGTCATAAAGATCACAAAATCTGAATAGCTTTGGCGTGATCTTCTTTTCGATGGTCGAGGTACAGTGAACATGTTCAGCTCTCAAGATGTTCTCCTTTCCCAAAGCATCTCCCGTAAAGCTCGCCCCTTTCATACTTCAACTACCCACTAGGTGCCATAGTTAGTAAGAGAAGAATGGTGTATTTCTATAGCGTTTATGATGCAGCCTGATGTTCCTCTAGGACCAAACTTACCATATGTGCCTACAGCGTCTTTCCGCTAAACTCGGCGCATTTCTGAACACCCTCGATGACCACACATTGCCCTGCCATGTTGAGAATGGTCCGGGTACCATTAGGAAGAGTACTTGTTACATTGGCAGCAGCTTTCAGTGCAAGCCTATCGCTGGCTCGTGAGGGAATGGCGACAACGCTGTTACCGAGCACAAAGAGAACGACAAGGATATTTTTAACAAGAAGCATATTGTAGATAGAGCTCAATAATGAAAGTAGTGATATATTATGATTATTTTGCAGACGCGATTGAGCGGACCGGCCGAATGAGTGTTATCTTAATAGCTAAGATCTGAGATGAGATGATGTGGATGGAAGAGTGAACTGAGAAAGGCTTCTTTTATTTTCCGTGAGGGACTTGGTGTCAGACATCTTGGCCTTTCAGCTGTAACGTCAGGCTAGTAGCCTCCATATGCTTATCTATTCGCTAAAATAAATATATCCAATGGTTCTCATGTGCCAAGTATAACTCACAGATCATGATGTACTCGCTTAGCATTTTGTGACCATCTGTCGTTTCAACGAACCTTGGCAGCAACCTTTTATTTTCATCCTACATACCGCAATTCAACTTGCCCTGAGCTTTAGAGGAGAGAGCGCGATGCATCGGCACCGTGTAATCGGGATCTCTGACTAGAACTTCCAGTTTTGGAAGTACCTGACTAGAGTTTTTTTTCTCTAGTCGTTGGGTTTTGGATGGCATTTATGGTATAGAACTTACAACCTCAAGCGCCCAGTTAATTTCGATTAATGCAGCCACATTATCATAAGTTCTGCAGAAGAAGATACGACCGAATGAGACATACGAATCGGATGCAAAGGAATTCCCAACAGTTGGCTACCACTTGTGACCTAACCCATAGCTGGACATATTCGCAATCATTAACGCTGTAAAGAGATCCTGGCCTCGTTGTTAACGAAACTAGTAATCAGGATTGATCTTTCACTTCGGCTACGTTGTTCCTAAAGTCCCAAGTGCCATCGGATTTAGTCTCCTTGAAGCTTATGGTAGGACTATAGTTCACCATCGGTGTCGATTGCCAACCTCAATTACAATGAACTTGCCCAAAAAAAATAAGTGGCTCTAAGCTTTCAACTTCCACAGCATATGTAGGGCAAGGTAGTAGTAACAAGTAATATATTCATGCTCCTGGGTATAAAATAAGAAAAACAGGACCCAACATGTCGCTCTATGACCCGACAACGCCTTAACAACGCCGCAACTCCTGTGTCTTGAAGAAAATATGACCTAATGTTCTTGTTCTAATAGAAGGGAGGGCGTGGGAGGTACCAAATTGGAGGCCATGCTTTCCAAGGCCGAGGCAATTGACAATAGAAGCAACTTGATTCTACCATCGCTTCCTCTAGTTGTTTTCGCAAACCAATGCCAATCTGGTATGGCTACTAGGAGATTTCCAAGGCCTTGCCCTTCCCAACAACAATCCTACTTTGTCGACTAGCCATTCTATCATTGCCCTGAGCATGGCCCTTTATGCCCCCATCAACCTGATGTGCGTAATTATCCGACCGGTTCATCTCGGCCGTATCGCGAGCAATATTGTATCTCTCAAAGACCTCCTGGATCAAAGCATCTGTTTCCTTCGTGCTGATGTCGTCCCATCCGACTACCAATCTCGACTCGCATTCTTCGATGAAATCCTGTACCTTGCGCAACTGATACGCGTCTTTTCTCAGACGATCAGGCAGGCCCTTTGACTTCAGCATACCCAATATGCCAGCAAGGCAGCTGTTAGCAATGCCCAGCACAGTTATCGCGATCGGATGTATTTTCGACAGCGGACCAAGGGAAGCGAGTGTCGCACCGATTACAAGCTGTGTAATAAGTGCGACATAGTACAGCGTATTGACGATTTGGTATTGGGCCATATATCTCCGCTGCTGTGCAAGAACAGCCTTGTAGATGCCACTGGAGTGCTTGCGGAGGGATTCGAGGTCGGAGGGCGAAGCCGAGGGAGTCGTGTTAATGCCGACTGCAAGGCGAAATTTCTTCAGGGCAGGGTCCCCTTCAACTGGGCTCGGGCCGCCAGACATGAGTGGCGTTTGTTCGTCGGCCATGTTTTATCGAGGGTCCGTAATCAATGATATTTCGAAAGCGAAAAGCAGAAGGCAGCGCGAGCGTTCGGAGTTTTTATTCTAAGGGATATACTTGAGACACAGCTCACGCGCCCGACGCCGTATGTCTTGCACATGCCTACTACGAGTAAGCTTTTTATCGCGTGTTCACTTCGTACCACTCTTCATATATTTACCACCTATTTTGCAGAAACCAGGCAGCGCATCAATAATTAAAACCTTTTAACTCCAAAACTCTCTGTGGCCTAATGCTTTAACAATAATATTAATGTGGCCAAGCTATCTATCCTTTAGCACATCGTTAACAGGGGTCCTGATACGTGTACAATGCCAAAATTGATATTTAAGCAATGCCTGCCACGTGAGTTCTGCCGGTATTGTTTAATTGAAGTAACTCACCTGAAGGTACGAAGTAACTTACTAATAACTCACTTGATCTGAACTGACTTGTTTTGGACTTGAGTACCTAACAGGGCGGTGAGCCTAAAGCGCTACACCATGTCGTCAAATATCAATTGATTGTAACACATATTATTAGGACCCCTTAACAGGTGGTACATCTGTAAAAACCTACAAGCGCAGGAAATATCGTGGTACTGTAGTAATAGCTCTGAAATCTACGTCGTTTGCTATTTAGTTTCCGATGACTTTGTGTTGAAGTTCATAGTGCAGTACTAGCTAGAGCTGGTCGCTAAACTTAATTTGATTAGACTACTTTTCTATAGTAATTTTTGTTGAGTCCGGAATATGAAAGTGGCAGGGGACCTGCTAAAGTAATTCTAATTTTTGTTTTTGCTGAGGCAAAGTGCGAGGCAGACAACTTCACTTTTTAATCAAAACCATAAGGAGGGCTGTGTAAGGACTAACAAAAATGCCATGATGGGGTTAATATTTACAACGTCAGCAGACCTTGAAGTGAGTGTATAGTATAACTGCTGCGGCTTATTCGGTTCACCGAATATTGATAAATGTAGTCGTCGAATCGACAGCCTTACCGTACCTCTTCCCGTCTCTTCCCAGTTTCCACTGGCTGGCTGAACAAGATCAGAAGCGGTTTAGCGACGACATCAGTAATACAACAGCATCGTGCTGTGGGGTGGCTGAGCGACAAGCGGCTGCAGGCTGCATACAGTGGCTGACAGCTGCCTACGGCTGTGACAACAACACAATTTTTACTCTTGTAGCCTTGCCATCGCAATTGTTTGGATCTTTTCATATCCACCTATATTGTGTAGAAAATGTGAGTTTCCATGCTTACTTAGCTCTTATGCTTATACTCAATACAAGAATAAATTTATTGACGAGTTTCTGTCAGGTTATACACAGATGGCGCAGGATCAAAGCTCTTCAATTTCTAATGACCAGGAGGAGAGAGCAAGCGGGAATCAAGAGGTTCATCTACCAGTGGAAACACCTCCTTCAATTCCATCAACGCACCTGAGCGAGTCTTCTCATTCGGAATCACTGGGAGATCCATCAAATTTCCGGGCTGTCATTACACCTACAAAGAATACTCCACTCTTCCGACAAAGCAAGATATCAATTGCCATAGACGTCTCCGGCAGCACATATGGAGCTTGGTTACAATCAGAAATAAATGCAGTCCGCAGCATCTGCTCCCTTTTCCCCATATCGTTACGACCAGCCATTAGAATTTTACCTTGGAGCGACATCGCCGAAAGTCCGATAGGCCTTAATGATCTCGAAGAACTTGATTCAGATGGAGGAACGGACCCAAGTGTTCTCTTGCATGATGATGCATGCCGATATGAGTTACAAAATTCCTCATTCTGGTTTCTAATGACAGACGGGGATATCCTGGAAAACGAAGTTCGCACGTTCGCGAGCAACTTGGTAGAATATAGCCTCCACGGCCTAGCATCAGTTATTGCCATATTTGGGGAAAGGGAATCCATGCCTTCTCAATGTAACATTTCTGTTGGACTTTCTGTTTTCGCTGTTAGCCCTCACTGTGCCTTCTTGTATACAGACGTTGAAACTGGCCACACATACATTCTGCAGACGAAAGGCTGCTTCTCTGCTTTACTGCCCAAGGGAACTAGCAATCCAACACTGAGCGCAAATACTCTTTGGACCGACCTACCTAGGACATCGTACGAAAACCTGGCTCGAGTCCCAATCCCTCCTCCGCAATCAGTCAGTAAAGATGAGGTAGTCTTGATGGACAACTCAAGAATAAATCTTTCTGCTCTGCTAGCAAATCCCAACGTCGATCCTCAAACAGCAAGTCGGATCTTGGATCACGAGGATAATATGAAAACAATTGCGTTGACAGCAAAACTTAAAGGCCAGAGCGAGCAGTTTCGAAAGTGGCTCGACAATGTGGAGAAAATCAACGTCGATATGTCAAATCCTGACAAACTGGAACGACCACATAGCGAAGACAAATCAAATCTCCTCGTAGAAGCCATGGAGAACCTCATGACTGCGGAAACCCCGAAAGAGAGTATTACTGATATGCAGAGAGAACTTAGAGAAGCCAACGCCAGAGACATGGAAGCTCTAGACTCTATGATACGCGAGTCAGAAACGTCGGCGCGTCTTCGAACGTCGAGTACAACTCACGCACGGAGAGTGTCGTCAAGTTCTTTGACTATAGCAGAGGACAATATTGGCAGCGTCGACTATATGTCTCATCTCCCTCCTCGGCGGCAGATTAGCACGCCTCTATTGCCAGGAAATAAATTGGCTTCTATACCGCAAACACCTGGATTCGAGGTCCTCATCGAAAAGAAGTCTCTGATGAACCCAGGCTTCAGCAAGCCGGACTTCCAAAGAGACTTTCATAAGGGTCAATGTATGCTTTGTGCCAGCAGTGAGCCAGTTATGGCTCTATTATTAAGAAAGCCACCAAGGAATGGTCTGTCCTTGACAGAAAATTACCCCCCTGCGGGAAGTTTATCCCTACTTCGATATCCACTCGCTATGGGAAACTACCCAGAGACAGATATCATTTCTTCTCTGCTAGCTTGTGATCCTTGCTCGTTTCGCGTTGCTAGAAAGGGACGAATACCGTCTGGTGATGAGATCGAAGCCGCACTGCCGCTCGTGTCATACGCAAAGAATCGTCATGCGTGGTTGGAAACCATAAACTTGGCAACACAGAAGCGATTCAGCACGAAAGATCTCCCTCTAGTATTTCTAGCCATCTTGTATACAAAATTGGAGAGGCTCCTGGAAGAGGGGGATTCGAAAACGGCTGTTGCGCTACGGCCAGCTCTCAACTGGGCATGTAGCACTCTGCTTCAAGAGGTGGAAATCAGGGATCCTGTTAATATTCGAAATACTCCACTGGGTGCCGATCTTCTGAGGATCTTTCGCAACACTCTGGAAAGCCCTGATTCTGTTGAACTTTTGCAATACCCCATCGACGGTTTCATCGCTGCCAATATTGCTCTTTCCAATTCTGTCCACAAAACGAAAATCAGTGTTTCTAAAAGAGAGCGGATTGTATTCCATCGATTTCTCTATCACCTAACAGAGCAGTTTATTAAACTTGCTGCTGAGTCCGGAGACATGGTTCGCCAGGCTACAATGATGCTCATTCTGATCTTGGATGAGAGTCCTAGGCCACAATCCCTCCTCACCTTGGAAACCCTCCGCCAATTCTCAGTCCACTTCGCGAATACACAGGAGATGATGCAGGCATTGCAGAGTCGTCTAAACTGGCGACCGAGAAAGTCCAAAGCAAAGAAACTTTCAATCTCAGTTAAGGATCTGCTAGATACGCCGTTTCTTGACACACAATCGCTGAGAAGCTTTCGCAGGCTAGGTACCTTGTTCACCTGGATTGAGGATAAAGCGGCCCATGCTATTGCAGCTTTTTTGCACTGCCTGTATTGCATGGAAACAACAGCAACAGGCGCTCCTGAGCGTTTCGTTATGATCAGGAAGAGACCTGAAATGAGTGAAGCGATATCAAAGCCCGAGGAGATGAGTTCAAAGAAGGTAGAGGATTTGATCAATGTATTTCCACCAATTATGCAGATGGGGGGCCAGTAGTTTGACTATGACAAGTAAATTTTTCTTTTCCAAGGATAATGTCCCTACACAGTGGATTTCCTGCATGCAATTGACCTGGGCTTGAATATTCAGGATGTAAAATTTGAATCTACACTTCAACAATGTATGCCAATAATAACCCTGCCAGATCATGAATAGCTCCATCTCCAACACCAAACTTGAACGATAGTGATGCCCTTACCATCCCGATGGGATAGTTGTTGAGTACTCGGAATACTTACTACTCGCAGTATTAGATGTAGTATTGCTCTCAGTGCGGGTATGCGGTAGCTCGCCCGTGCCAGTTTCGGGATTACTATCGAATTCCACCCCGGACTCCAAAATCTGCAGCTGCACACGTCCCATACCGCCCAACCCAAGCTGGTACATGGGAGCTTGCGCTGGATATGTCGAATACGTCGAATACTGCGACGTCTGTGACGCATGCGAATTCGAGCTTTGCCTGGGCAGGTGGGTGTTGTAACGCGAACCAGGTTCGACGATTACAGGCTGGTGGTACGAGAGGGTCGCCGTGGCTAGTAGCGCCGGAGTGGGTGCATTTAGTGCAGGGGCTTCGTGTGCCTTGTTGCTTTGAAGCTCATCTGGCGAGAGAGTCCATGATGGGTCGTAGAAATGCGTGTAGGGCAGCTTGTTCGAGTCATCGTCACTGTGTATGCTAGCTGTTGAGCTTGTTTTCGTACCGTGGCTGCTCTCCGCAATGGTTGACAAGGTCGGCTTTACGGTGCTCGCTATAGAGGGAGGAGTAGGAGAGATTGAAGCATTTCCATCTGGATACGCAAAGTCGCGGACGATAATTCTGTTCGCGTCATTTTGAATTGTGGTTGTCGTCGTCGTTGTCGTTGTTTGGGCATCAGCTGTGGGAGACATCGTGCCAAGCCTCTTCGGTGGTGGTGGGTGGTTGTGGCGCTGTACAGTACTGTTAACCTGTGTCTATATCTCTTGATATCTTTTGTATCTTTTGTATTTTTTCCGTACAGAGGGACGCGGGTTTTTGCGCCAAAGAGACAAAATGGTATTGTTTTATCTCCTTATCCTTTTTTTTCGCATGGTCATCGCAATAGTAGCAATAATTAATCTCAATTCGCCCACCTTCAGCTGTGCAGGCACAGCCTTTTCTCAACCTGTCGCCTCCACAGCCACCACGACACGGCAGAGCAGGCTACAGGGCGACGCCTTTTCCCTCTTGTCTTTGCATTATTACAGGCAAGTTCCCCCAGAACCGGAGGTCTGCAACTTTTATCATAGCCAAGCCAGTATTATTATTGACACAAATTCGTAGTCACCTGACCCATTGCAACTTGTTCAATTTCTATTTCGTGAACTATTATTGTTCGCGAGTTCGAGGACGAGAACGGAGGAGAGTGGACGATGCCAAGCCCAAGTTCGTCAAAGTATCTTTCGCCTACCTCGTTATCAAGGAGCGATGAACTGCTCATGAATTGGCCTTTCAGTTTAGAGAGTTACTCCCCAGTCCTGTGCGTGTTGTGTAGCTTAGAAACACATTTCATCATACTGAACCTATTCTTAGAACTTTTGGAGATGATATTGCGACCAAGCTATCTGAATTCGAGAAGGCTCAGCTGTCCAAAGACACTGCAGTTCAATATGTTAAGTACACCACAGATCACTCAGGTGAGTAATATATGTAAAAAAGACTTACTACTTCAATGGTGCTAACGAACATGGAAGTACATGAATCTGTCTTGACCGAAGACCTTTCAAAAAATATACACGCTGTAAGCTACGACTTCTGCATTGTAGCATTATATTGGAAAATGGGGATCGTGCTTATACCTCCCAGAGTAGTGGCCAACATATACATGAACTATTGTGAGTAACATGGTCTTCCTTGCTAGTGAATGAGCTAATATGGTCTTTGAAGCTTCATAAACAGGTTCATCATGAGAACAGATGCACAAAATCCCCCAAAAGACATCAAAAGACTCAGGATATCGAAAATATCATTCCGGCGTCTAATATCACACTACGAAGTCCCACCGGCATTTGTATCTTCCATGATTAGTAATAGTTTAGCATCCCTCCCATTTCAGCACCGGCATCTCTCTGTTCGAAAACGTAAAGTCATCGATTTTTTCTACATTCTGCCTGTCCGCGTAGGAATAGCATGTACAGAAAGCGCAAGAAGCCATATATTAAGCTCAGCTGGAAGTAATCAGATGGACCCCTCACAATATCTTCATCTAAGCAACGTGAGTCAAGATATTCGGCCCTCTAAAATTGCTGTCTTTACTCAGCATGACGAAGAATCGCACCAAACAAGGACAATTTGTGTAGATTTTCAAGATGGTCGATGGAGCGATTTGGCCCAAGAGCCATTCCTCCGTACAAGAGAGGTTCTTGAACGGGCCAGTGGAGCAAAGAGGATCGAAAATCCCTTCTTTTTCCATTTGCTCTTACTTACTAGTGTCTCCGAGTGGTGGAGACGTGCATTGATGCTTTTCAATATGCAACTTATCGCCTATGTAGGCAGTGCACTATTATCTTGTCAATATGGGGTGACTGACATTCGGTCGTAGGAAAAACAACTCCAACAACAGACATACCATCCTGATTCTGTGCCCGATGAATTTGTCAACGATACAAATAAAGCTCTACATACTATGGTAGCTCATTTGCATCGGTACAAGACGGAAACAACTCTCCTTGAAGAAATTACCCTTTGCCTCTCTACGCACTGCCAATGTTCATGTACAAATCAGACTCCTAACGAGCCACCAAACCCAATTCCTGATTTAGCGCAAGGAAGCAGTCAAAACAATAATTCATCGAGTCAAAATTCACTACGCTCAGATTCCTGCTTCAAAAGTATAGCAGCGGAGTTCAAGTCCCTCCGTATTTTTGTCTCTGAGCTGGACAGTAAAGCCCAAACGACACTCGGTCTACTTTTTAACAATATCCGCGTAGCCAACGATAAGCTACTCGTTGCGAATGGCGACTCCATGCGCCAAATACTTGCCGCAGCAAGCGATGAAGCCCGATTGTCTCGCAAGATAGCAAAGCAATCACAGAAAATGGCCGTCGATATGAGGAGAGACAGCACATCGATGAAGACAATTGCAATTATGACTATGTTTTTCCTGCCAGCAACATCCTTTGCTGCTGTCCTCAGCATGCCCTTCTTCTCTCAGGCTCGGTGGATGGGTGAGATCGACCGCGTCTGGTTGTGGGTTGCTCTCAGTATTCCATCGACCGTTATAGCTTTCGCTATATTCTATATGTATACACGACGGGGAGATAGGGAGATAGAAAAGGATAATGATATTGAGATGAACTCCATCGAAGAGCCAGCTTGAGAAACGGGGCACTATGGCAGGAGTTAACTTTCTTGGAACACATTAAGGCCTGGTTTAGAGATATGGCGCAGTCAGTTAATAGTGCCTCACTGTTTAATTAGCGACAATTACGCGAAACCAGATACATGACTACCAATGCCTGGCACCGTTGAATCTAGCATATTTCAGGAAACCACTTTCCTACAAAAGCCACAGCTCAGCTCCTAAGGAACTGGAGACGTTTATACCTTGATTGGCCAAAGCTCAACAACATGGATGGATCCGGTATTGGACGGCGTGTCCCTTCTCCAGACTCCTGTTTAGAGAAACGGCCTACTCCGCACTTGCAGTGACTACTGGTCGCACGAAATCCAAGATGTATGCACCCATTCCGACAGTCACCTGCGCAATGACATTGCTAATTCCATCTACTATAATAAAATTGATCTAGAAAATGTATTCTATGCTATCTTCATGCACAAACAAAACCAATGGAAAACAGCTATTCATACTGCACGGACCCACACGAACTCTTCGAGATCAACCTCCTCCCGTTCGGACTCAAGATCACCCTAGGCAAATTTCAACCCCATTGACAAGGATAAGACTACGTGCAAAGTTGCATCCATTGAGTACTGTAGGTTCTAATATGAAAACGGGGTTTGCACCCCGGTTGGGGAAAAAACGAACTATTGCCAACTGACCAACGTCGCAGACGAACCCTACAGGGTAAATTACGCTTACTACAGTTTAAAAAGATATTTCCCCACCTATTATAGGTCTACACAGCAGCGAAGCTAATTTCTTTAGTGGCCGTTCCGACTGTAAGAAGAGAACAGAGACCTATAAGTCGTAGATACTCAAGGTCAAGCAACAACAGGAGTTAACTCAATCTTTAATCCTTACTCTCAATCTCGTCTTACAAACCTTTCTTCAACACGCTATTCTTTATTGTTGCTATGAAGTTCCTCGGTGCTTTCTTGGCTGCCTTGCCTTTAGCTTAACGCATCGATTCAGGCGGAGGTTTATAGAATTATCTATCGCTCGATGATTGCAAGTTATATGGTGTTATTGAAAGCACATGTGATAAGATAGTAAACAACTGAAAGCAATACATTTTTACATAAGTTATACATTTACACAGCTGAAATAAAAACCTAATTATATTTTTTTACATTAGTAGCACTATTGATCTAAATTGGGGGTTAGTAGCATTCAAGTACAGCGGGAAGCGTATTGTTAGCTTTATGTGTAAGTTTACTCAAATATATATATGCATTCATTACTTATTAACTTTCATTGTTTTTAGTGGTCCCACCTGTACATGCGATTTAGAGCTCTTTGGTTATACAATCGCTCAACAATATGATGGAGATGCTTATAATGACAAGTTTACTTATATCTTTTGTTACACTTAAAGTGTGACGGAAGATCAATCGTGTAGTACTCTGGTCACCTGCCTAAGGATGCTGCAGAGTGCTGGCAAGGAGTAGTGATACGAGGCGAGCCATTTCCAGAGGGTATTTGATGTTCTTAAGTTGAAGGTTGTGGGTCTGTTGATGAGGGTCCGAGAACGAATTTTGAACTCTTCTTCTTTCCGTAGCTCTAGTTTTTAAAAGGGTAGGCGCGCGTAATTTTAGATGACGCTAAGAGTAAATTAACCGACAAGACCCTTAACCGATAAAGAAAAGGGGCTCGGGTTCGAAACGAGATTTGACGAGTACGAATCAGGGTCTTGCCGTAGAAACTGAAGTAAAGACACCAAAATACCTTGAGTAACTAAGTTGATTTGAATAACTCTCCTTATTCAAATGTCTCGTTTAATGTATGTAACTCATTCATAGTGTCTTATTTTGGCCTATTTAGTGTCCTAATTTCAAATTCCTTAGCAAGAGTAGTTCTCAAATATCGCATACTGTATTTTATTTCTACAATTACAATTAAGTGCAGCCGCTTGGTTTTTCACCTCCTAATTCTTCCCGC
This sequence comes from Pezicula radicicola, assembly GCA_003008705.1. Lineage (NCBI taxonomy): Eukaryota > Fungi > Ascomycota > Leotiomycetes > Helotiales > Dermateaceae > Pezicula > Pezicula radicicola. The sequence continues at coordinate 34,938 of PDUO01000099.1, forward strand.
CATACAAAAAAATAAATGTACAATGAAAAATCAGAATAGTCGCCTAGTTGTAAGTGAGATAGTAGATACTTCCAAAGAGAAAAGAATGAACGTTGTGTGCTTCTGACAAAATTACGGCACCAAGAGGGCTGGTTTAGAAATGATAGCCAAGGTCATACGTATTTTACAAATAAAAGGCTCGCCTTATGGGCAATTATACTGCACTTAAGGGAAAAGGCATTGTTAGTTTCAAGTTATCATTCTTTGGAGCTGAGGACTTTTGGACTTACCAGACCAGTACTCCTGCAACTGTCGTGCCCCTGAATCCGGTTGCACAGACACAAGTATTGGTAGCAGCATTCCGGACTTGATTTGGAAGTGTGCAAGTAACAGCATTTAACGTACAGGTCAACACACCGGCTACTGTGGTTCCAGTCGACCCAGAAGCACAAACGCAAGTGTTGGTGGTAGCATTCCAGACTTGATTAGGAAGTGTGCAAGTAACAGCGTTTAACGTACAGGTCAACACGCCGGCTACCGTAGTTCCAGTCGATCCAGAAGCACAAACGCAAGTGTTGGTAGTAGGATTCCGGACTTGATTAGGAAGTGTGCAGACAACAGGATTTAATGCACATGATAGCACACCTGCGACAGTAGTTCCTGTTGAGCCGGTAGCGCATACACAAGTGTTCGATGTCGAGTCGAGTACCTGATTAGGTAGATTGCACACGACAGCATTCAAAGTGCAAGTTAGTACACCCGCAACTGTAGTACCTGTTGAGCCGGTAGCGCATACGCAAGTATTCGAGATTGAGTCGAGGACCTGGTTAGGAAGATTGCAAACAACAGCATCCAAGGTACAGGTTAATACGCCAGCAACGGTAGTTCCAGTTGATCCTGTTGCGCATACACAAGTATTCGATGTCCCGTCGAGAACTTGATTAGGAAGATTGCACACGACATTGCTGACACAACTGAGGACTCCTCCTACAGTACTGCCAGTAGATCCTATGATTTCTGTCAGAACTTCTACCCAGATGCTACACGTGTATGATTCCAGAAATACCGTCTGCACAAACACACGTGTTTGTAGTAGGATCGAGGATCTGATTAGTAGCTGTGCAAACGATGTTGGTAACACAACTAAGGACACCTCCAACGGTACTACCAGTACTTCCTATATTTCTGTTAGGGCTTCTTTCCCGATACTCAATTTACAATTCTATGCTTACCAGATGCACAAACGCATGTGTTGGTAGTAGGATCGAGTACTTGATTGACCTCAGTACACAAAACATTCAAGGTACAAATAAGTGCACCATTGACAGTAGCACCGGTTGCTCCACTAACACACGCACATGTGTTCGTTGTTGTATCAAGTACTTGGTTAGCGGCATCACACACGACGTTATCAACACAGTTTAGGACACCTCCAACAAGACTGCCTGTAGTACCTAAATGAACTGTTAATAGGATGGACTTATAAGTGACAGTTTTTGCATACCTGTAGCGCAAACACTATAAACCATGTAAGTAACCATACATCTTCAAGAGGTATAAAAACAACTTACCATGTATTTGTAGATGGGTCCAATACTTGATTGACAGCAGAGCACACTACGTCAAGCGTACAGACTAGAGTGCCGCCGACTGTAGCACCAGTGGCTCCTGTAACACAGACACTTCAAAATTGATTAGTGAAAGCTCTCATATTTGATCAATATATTACTTACCAAGTGTTGCTAGCGGTATCAAGCACCGTATTTGCTGCATCACACACCACATTATCCACGCAGTTCAAAACACCACCGACAAGAGCACCAGTGGTACCTGGGCCATCACTTTAGCATTCAATGTTTCAGAAAAAGAAAAAGAAAGAAATGGAGTAGGGTGACTCTGACCTGTTGCACAAACGCATTGGTTTGTCGCGGTATCCAAAATCTGATTTTCTAGGTCACAAATGGCCTGGAGTGTACAGGTAAGGGTACCGTCAACTGTAGCGCCGGTAGCGCCATCAGAGCAAACGCAAATATTGGTGTTAGTGTTCAAAACTTGATTAACGGCATCGCATACGATATCGGAAACGCAGCTGAGTACTCCATCAACCAAGGAACCAGTGGATCCTAAAGCACAAATACAAGCGCCGGTGGTCGGATCCAAGATTTGATTGACCTGTGTGCAGGTGGTGTCTAAAGTGCAAGTGAGGGCATCATCGATGGTAACACCATCAGCTCCATCTACACAAACACACAGATTACTGGCAGGATCTAGGACCTGATTTGCAAGCGAACACGCCGTCTCTTCTACACAGTTAAGAACGCCGTCGACAAGCGAGCCTACTGTACCAGTTGCACATATACTTGAATGGTCCTGAGTTAGTTAATTTCCAAGCTTTAGATAGATTGAGACTCACCAAGTGTTTGAAGCTGCATCTAGTACTTGATTCATGGCGTCGCACACCGTTTGAAGTATGCAGACTAAAGCTCCATTTACTATTGCTCCTCGGCTGCCAGTTACACAGACACTGAATAGTATTAATTAGCTTTTAGTGCCAAACAGAACCCACTATAGATAATAAGTATATCCTTACCATGTATTAGATGCTGCATCGAGCACTGTATTAACGGCGGAGCACACGATATCATCCACACAGTTCAATACACCTCCCACTAATGAGCCTGTCGTACCTGTACGGTGGTTAGAAAGATTCCTCAGAATTTTGGATCCTACCTACCCTGAGCGCAGACGCAAGTATTGGTGGCTGGGTCAAGCACTTGATTGGCCAAATTGCATGTTGTATCGAGCGTACATTGGAGAATACCTGGAATATTAGAAATGTTCGTTTGACCAGGCAGACAGGCGGTGGATCTGCGGCATATCTTATTAGCCTCCAGCTGATTCATAAGGTTGAAAAGCTCGTTATAGCAAACAGAACTTTTACAAAGGCCGGGCAGACTGGTGAAGCTTACGTGGGACTTCCGGTAGGAAGACTAGTAAGTAGGGTTATCGGGGAAGTAGTGGGGACACTCGTTTCTTCGCTAGTGGGTATAGTTGTACTGGGGCTTGCTAGAATTGGATCCGTTGTCTGTGTCACATCCCCTAATAATGCGGATGCGGCAGTAGAGGAACTGGTTAGAATTGGATCCGCTGTCTGTGTCTCCCCTAATGATGCGGATGCGGTAGCAGAGGAACTGGTTAGAATTGGATCCGCTGTCTGTGTCACATCCCCCAATGATGCGGCAGCAGAAGAACTGGTAGATAAACTGGTAGGGAGACTGATGGGGAGACTGGAAGGTAGACTAGTAGGCAGAGTTGTTGGAAGACTCGAAGGTAGGCTGGTAGGTAGGCTGGTAGGAAGGCTGGTAGGAAGGCTGGTAGGGAGACTCGTCAGAAGACTGCTAGCTGTGACAGTTGGTGAACTGGTAGAGATGCTGCTTGTTAGGCTAATGAGTGCGCTCGCAGAGCTACTTGCCAGAATTGGATCAGCTGTGAGTATTTCTGTTGGTGCTGCCAAAGAAGTGCTAGATTCCGGACTACTTGACGTAGTAATTTGAGGGCTGCTAGTCTCTGTGTTTGAAGTAAAAGTGCTAGATGAAGAGCTGGTGGGAAGACTAGTATCAGTGTTCGAAGATGTAGCTGAGATCGAGGAGCCAGAGGTAGTTGTAGTGAGTTCGCTTGAGGAAGAGTTTACTGTAGAGGAAGATAGCACACTAGGGGCTACGCTAGAGGCTGCACTACTGATGATGCTACTACTGCTGTCACTTGTGGTTGCAGAGGAGCTACCAGTGAAGGAAGAACCGCTAGTTGTCGAGGAGCTACTAGTTGTTGAGGAGGCGTTATTACAGCTGTTTAGTGGCAGCACATCCAAACTAACAGGACTGCATCCAGCAGGATAAGCTCCATTGAAAACTGTATTGACCTCTCCTCCAAGTAGACAAAACAGAGCAGCAGAATTCGTGAAAGCCGAGTTGATCCATGACAGGGTAAACCCAGTTTGCGAGAATGTAGTATCTAGTGCTTGCACAACAGAAGACACTGAAAATGGTGCCGATGTAACACCACCATCAGTTGAAAGTTGCTCGGTTCCACTGAATAATTGACCATTGGAGATGGAAAAGCCTTCCGCCAGACTACAATCAGAGACAGTGGCTCCTCCGGAACCAACAAAACCTTGTTGAAGTGTTTGTCGCTTCACCCTTCTCTCTTTCTTGGTGGTCGTTAGCGGTACAATCTGGAGAATAAAAGGTTCGGCATTGGAGGTGGCCGTGGCCGTGGCCGCGTTCGCGTTCGTTGCTGTGGCTGTTGATGTAATGGTCTCTACAAGGGTGGATGTGGAAGTAACATTAACAATAGTGACGAGCTGTGTGGGTCCATTATTGATGTTAATAGTAACCCCGCCATTAATATTGATGATTGTATTGGCCGAGATATATGTGTTGATATAGACGGGCTGTATGACATGGAATTGTTGGACCTGAACAACGGTTATGTCCGATCCATCCGGACAAACAAGCTGGCGATCTTGTATAGATTGGGTCGGTTTTGTGTGAGATAAACCTATTATTGTAACTAGCCAGAGCGGGCTTTTAATATTGACGAACATGTTGTGTCGGGGGAGCAGTCAGATCTGCTACTGTAGGGTATCGTGAGCGTCAATTGACTGACTCAAGGTGAGTAGCGAGCGGTCTCCTTGCAACAATTATAATGAGCGAATGGATGAAAACGAATGACTGGAGTATCAAGGAACCCGAGGTAGCAGACTATAACGGGCGGTCGTACTTTATAAGAGGGATGCGAGGACCGGGACGGGGAGCTCTTAGTCGGCTGTTTTGCGGCAGGGCATGCTAAGGTTAGACTTAGGATTTTTCAAGAATGCTGAGCTCAATTCTCGGCAAAGACATTGGTCGACAGATCAGATTTTCCTCTACCCATGGTTCGCCAATACCGTCCCACTATCACCCTGAGTAACGTCTCGCTACACAATTAGTACTGAGGCGTCTCCTCTACCTAGTATTCTTATATGCCAAGTTGTCTATATGCCCTAAGAGCCCGTTAAACAATCACATTTCTTGCTTTCTAACTTTAGCAAAACTACGCCCTCACTGCTTGAAAAATCAACATATATTCACCAATATTCTCACAATAAAGGATTACACTCATCCAACAAAATTGGAGGAATCTAGCATTACAATTGACAAATCATACAAACCAAAGAATGCTCTTTTAAGACAATAGTACCCTCCAATCATGTACTCCCCACCTCCGTAATGGCTGTGTCTCATTCCTTGCCCCACTACCTCTGGTCCAAATCGCAGGTCTTCTCCGGGAGCTAAGCGAGCGGGAGAATCATTGTGCTGCGTAGCTTATTTAGAACTTTCGACGAAGATAACGTTTTGAGCAGGCACACCTACCAAAGGTGGTGGCGTGAAGAATGAGAACCATTAACTCGGAACTCAGGGATACACGATCATACAATGCAATTCGTTATTCCAATAGCCTGTTAAAAAAATATTAATAAACCAAAGAATGGCTTTTTGAGCCGATGATACCCTCTATACCAAGGGCATTATGCACCTCGTTATTCCATCTATCAATTGAGAGTATCAGACGAAGAGTGAGACAAACTTGATAGCCCAAAGAATACTGTTTAAGCCGGCAATACTATCTATACTTTGCGGCTTGATAATGTAGCAGCCTGTTGAAAATATGAGCAAAGGAGCGATACGAATCAAATGAACCAAAGAATGTCCTTGCGAGACGATGATACCCTCTATACTTTGCGGCTCATCAAATCTCACGGCCTGTTGACAAATCGCATGACCTAAAGAATGTTCTTTTGAGACGATGATACCCTCCTATACTACCGAGGTCGCTTAATTTAAGCTGCTACCGTTGAATTAAACTTTATGGCAAAAGGTCTAGCCAAACGGATTCCGCGGCTTAACGATGGCTGCCATCCCTTGGAGATGTGCACCTCAAAGCAAATCCTGAATCTCTTTCCCATCAGCGCCACATTTCATTTCAGAAAACATAGAGATGATATCGCTGGAGGGAGGAGAAGAAGCATGAGGCAGGTGGCTAAACTCATTAATCGAAGAACCTCGATATTTGGGCTTTCTCGACCATGCAGATGTTCGGCGTGGCAAGAGCAATCGTTCGATTTCCTTTCGGAGAGATACATCAACCACGAACCCTACTAAGTGCGCTCGGTCTCTCCCTTGCCTTATGCGCAGCCCCGATACGTCTGCGTCATTGACCTCCCATCAAATTTTTGAAATGAGTTGGCTTTGCAGCAATTAGCATAGCTTAGTATACCAAAGAAAATTTTCTGTGCACATGTAAAAGGGTCATCTTCCCGCTACACTACCTGTTACTTACTATCGTGACTTCGCTGGCTTGATATTTAGAAAATACATTTGATTCACTACTCAGACAGCGTCAATAATTCATCAAAAGCCATCTGACTACGGTAAATCCTCCCATGTACAGTTATTGCTCCTTATTGCGCCACCTATTTTATGAGCAAAGTCCAAATGAAAATCGTGCCATCATCAGCAACTTAATGCCAACCACCCTCAAATCTTCTATCGATTTCTCTCAAGCAGATCGAAGCAGCGAGGTACTTGAAGCTAGACAGCTGTTCGCTATGCTTAGATGCCTCTCTCTCTTCCAGCGAAACTTGTAAGCAAGCAACACTTCGCTCTAACGCTTCGTCGGAGAAACCATCAACATCCTTCAAGATGCAACCTACTACAAATGCAACATCTCGATCAAATTGTTCCTTCATGCTACTTGACAGGTCACGTTGTCGCTTTGTTTGAGCACCAGTCTTACCCAGGATGTTGCCGATGAAAGCTTCTTTCTCACTGATAGGCCGACGAGGATGCTCGCTATAATCCGATATGATATTGAGTAAGGAATTTTCATAGCTGGTTTAGATGTTAGCAAGAGAGGTAGGCGTAGGCCAAGTATAATTAGTAGGACGCTAAAGGTTGGAGAAGGAGATATAATGTGAGATAAAAGTTAGTTGGGTTTACATACATCTCTCGAATCCCTCTGGCCTCTTCAAGATGGTGCCCCCACTGGAAACCCTGACAGGTGCGCTGCACGTGTCCCCAAACCTTGGGTATTACAGTTGGTTCTTCGCTGCCATAATCAATTCTGACACTGTCGCCGTCTTCGATGGTAAGTCTTTCCTGAATTTGCTTAAAAATCCCGTATTCATCAATTGCACGATAAAGCTTGCCAAGAACCTTGTCGCTTTCATAATATCTCAAACGGTTCTCGTCATCGTCGTCTTCATCGGCCTGCTCGCGTTGTTCTACTGGATCATTGAAAGAAATTGAATCTTTCTTCTCAATGTTAACATGAGGGCCAGGTGCCATGAAGTCAGGACGCCAGGGGCCATCGAGCCTCTGGATCTGTGCCTTGTCAACCTAGTAGATCTTGATGTTAGAAAATGCAATTCTCTATACTCAAATTACCTAGCCGTGCCACCACAAGCACGCAACTTTGTTTACGTGTTGATTCTTGGGTTTGGGCCAGCCACACCGATTAAATAAATAATCAGAGGAGATATGAAAGACGTACCGGTATGCCTGTCTTGGAAAAGTCTACAGCGATGGAGGCGAGTTCAGCCAGCTTTATACAGTCAGGGTCCATTGTACCTTGATCTTTTCGATCAGCAAGAATCATGTGATTAACACAGATACGTCCAAGTTGGTCAGTTTCCATGAATTTGACAAAAAAGTCGGTCATATCCTCCCTGTCAGTTGCATTAATGAGACGGCCTCCTGCATTGTTTAAACAATTCCAAACATTAGAGGTCTTACCTCGTAACATCTCGACCAAGGTCTTGCGGCATTTGTCTTGGGTACTCGGCTGGCGGGAAGGTCCATTTCGGAAGTCCTGCTGGATCCCACATGACATGGTACAAATCGCCATCAAGATCTCCTCCAGAGAGTTGGCTGGGAAGGTCCCGCTGTCCTGTTGATGGTTAGTTGAACTAGTCAAACAAATTCACCAAATGATTTACAAGGGTACTCACCTTTCTGGCTGAAACAAATACAATTCGATAGTTTCATCAGCGGGGAGGCTTTGGGGGGGATTATAGCTTCAACAATCTGGACATCGCCAGGATGCATGGCAGGAGCTCTAGTGACTACGATGTGCTTCCTAGCAATGACAGTAGGAATTCCATTCTCGTTATCCGCGATAACGAACACCTGGCCTTCCTCAAGTATCCCAGTCTCATCCATTATTCCGTGGAGAACGTGTCCATTTGGAACAGGAATTCTTGCTCTATGCTTCAAGTCTCGCAACTCCAGAAGAATGCTCATTTCAAGAATGTCCCGTAGAAACTTGTCATCGCGAAAATCGATATTCAGACGTATCAATTTTCTCATCAGAGCAGGAAGGTACATTGAGTCGCCGATAGCCTGGGTTTTCAAAAAGGTCGTGGCGTTGTAGGCATCATCCGTGATCTGGCGTAAACGGCTCACCTCTCTAGCTTGCAAGTCAAAAAAGAAACTTTCTATTTATCCGAGTTAGCTCGGTGACACCAACAGCTCGTAAATATGTATACATACCTTTTACCTGCAAGTCTTCTAGTATCTTAATGAATTGTCTGTTCAGTTTAAATGGTAGAGGTTTTCTTGCAGCGCCGCATAATTCCAGATCGGGATCAGTAGAACCTTCAAATTTGATCATGGAGGGGCGCAGTCCAACAACATCACCCTGAATGCGGCTATCCAGAGCAACCATACCCTTCGCTCCTATAGTTTATATTAGCCTAGACTTACTCAAGTAGTATTGACCCTTCAGAATAACGTATTTCACGACATGATTGCTGTGCATACCTTTGTATCTAATCTGGAAACAAGTTGCCAGATTTGTGCGGCCTTTTCCTCTATTCATACCATCTAAAATCTTTTCCCGGACCGACGAGGAGATCGTACCGACACCATCGCTGAAGACGCGGTCATTGAACTGCACATCTTCTAGTAGATACACTATTTTGGAGTCGATATGAATGGTGTTTGGGGTATCCGAGAAAGCTTGACCTATTCGTGCAGCACATTTGGCCGGTGATCGAATGTGGGAGAAATCCCCAAGATCTTTGATCACCATTCTATCACTACAAATGTTACCATCAAGGTAAAATGGTGCCATGAACCATGCTGTGCGAGCTCGAAGTGACGAATGCGAAAATCCGAGGAATTGGAAGTTGCGACCAGCAATAGTCAAACCACTACGCAAGACATCTTTGAACCGAGCGTGGAAGATTTCGTCCAAGGATGCTTGGGACTCGAAATAGACTTGCTGGCCATTTTCGTCACCAAACTCAACTCGGATAAAGTATTCATGGTTATTAGGATACTTGCGAAGCACTCGATTCTTAGTTTCGGGCTCAGGTCCATGGAGATAGGTCCCAGCTGGTGTGACAGTCGCACGGTGAATGATTGCAATGTTCTCCCAAGCAGCTTGGCTGATATGGTCCTCGGGGAACGAATTATCTGTAGTGTTGTGCTCTTCATTCGTCTGTAACATTTCAATCAAATTGACTATGTCGAAATCCCAAGCTTCGGTCCCCGACCCAGGAAAGTCTATCTGGGAGAACAACTTCCGAACGGCGCGGACACATACAGACAGCTCTGAACGTTGAAGCATGCGGAGAATTTCTGGCAGTAATCGCAATACTTTTGATGGCGAGAGATAGTTGTTCTGAGCCAGTTTCTGCAGCTGAAACGCTAACTTGAATGGGATCGTCCCCGAAGATCTACGAATCGACGAGTTAGCCGGCACTACTAAAGTTACTTCGCGTGTTTTCAATTGCATGATACCAGACCTTGGACTGGCAGTGCCTTGCAATTGCCATGTCCCCATTATTACACCTATTAGCGAAGGTAGTGAGAAGGAGGATAGATAACTGGATGTTTCAAAAAAAAATGGCAATGCAATGAGGGAGTCCTTACAAAGCTTGCAAAAGGTCCGAGAAAGTAGTGGCGGCTGAAACACCAGCTTGACTCCCACGTGTCCGGTAGTGGACCAAGGGGGGGATGTCTCGAGCATTCCGAAGTGCCTGAATCTTCTCTCCAACAACATTGATATGGCCTGGGATCGTGGAAGAGCTTTCTGAAAGGCCAAAGCGGTATACAAGACATATTCCTGCCATCCGTGCGTGATTACTATCGAGGGACGTTAATCTTTGCCAAGAATGACCTGAAGCCTTCCCGGCTCGGAGGTTGAGTCCTGCAAGCTGTTGCAGGAGACTCTCCATGTCGACGTCTCTACCCACCTTCCGGTAAAATCGCGGGGACTCGCAGAGGGTAAAAGTTATAGTCGGCGGGTCCATCTGACAAAGGATTTCCGTCGTGCTTGAGTATGGTATGGTCATTCGGAGGCCCGATTCAAAGTCCAAAAGGAGACGTCGTTCGCTGAACTTGGCATAGTTATTGACGGGCCAAGTGTACTCTGTCATAAATACAAGCTCTCCATTCGTAGCGTAATCCCAGGTACCACATGATACGTAAGAGCAACCTAATAAAACTGGAAGGATGGGCTTTTCCTTGCGTTCAGTTCCGCTGCGTACAACCTCCTAGCGATACTGTCAGCTTTGTTTCCAACCAATTGACCTTCTCAAAGTGAATAGAAAGGGAAGATTTTAGAAGGCTGGGATCCCTCCCGGAATTGAGTGCCTTCACTGCCCAGCAACTCTGGCGACGAGAGGAGGAAAGCATCGTTGGGCTAAGAGTGAGAACGTGTATTTGACGATCTAGCGCTCTAGATGGGCCCGCCAGATATAACACATACCGGAAGTGTTTTTGATTCTTTCTCTTCTTTGGCAAGAACCTTAAGAAGGTACTTGTTGGGTAACCTGTTGCTGATGACCGGGTAGAGTGTGTGGTTCAAGTAGTTCAACTTCACACGTGCATTGAAGCGTGCATCCGTACGGACTGGTTCATTGTTGTTATTGTTGTTGTTACGTCGGCGCGGTGGTGGAGGGGCTTCTAACTGGCCATGATCTCTGAGAAATTTACTTCCATCGTCGCGCTTGAGGAAGGTAATGTTAGCAAACTTCTTGTCTCGCGTCTTCTGGCAATGATAATTGCGGATCGAGAGCTTGACCATGAAGGGCTTTAGGAAGGTCGCGAGAGTCTTTTCGGTTGCTTGCAGCGGGACATTCTTTACGAAGACCTCAAGGCCTGGATCTCCCTCCATTGTGATTGATCATGAAGTCGTTGAAGGAAGATGGCGCGATGGAGTTTGGAGATGGAGATGGAGATGGAGATGGAGATGGAGATGGAGATGGAGATGAAGACGAAGATGAGTTCGCGAGGCGGAAGGTGTATCCAATGCTTAGCCTTGTGGACTCCCACATGCAGCCTTGCGCAGCCTTGAGCTACAAGGCTCGTAGGCTCAGTTACTCAGTTACTGAACTCAGTTGACGGGACATAACCCGAATTTACCGGGCCGATCCGGAGGCGCACGGATAACCAATCACGTGTACTTGTACCGAACTTATGTCACTTGACTACGACAGAGAACTTCCCAGGCTACAGTATATATTGATCTGTTCAGATATAGAAGACCAACTTGAATTCAAGTCAAAAGCCCTAAAACAACTTACCTTCACAGTTCTTAGCTATTTTGAAATATTGCCTTAATCTATGCATTTAACAACCTCACATGACATTGCTATGCTAGTAGCTCTCCATTTTCTACTTAACCCACACTCCTTTTGAGAACATGTATTCTCTAGCTTGATTATAGCATTTAGTTCAGCATAGTGAGAATTTCCGCTGCTTCGTTGTTGAAAGCTATATTGTTTGAAACTGGAGTTGATATATTCTCTCGTCGCCTAAATAAGTGGTGTGGAATAATATTATTTTATTCGCCAAACCGCGAGTTGGATCTTCGAAGAAAGTCCTTACAGTAACTTAAGTGCTTACTTATGTCAAGTTTATGCTATTCTATGCCACAGAAGAGAAAGCGAACGATAAAGGTGATAGTAGCGCTTGTCTGGCCAACGTCTCCTCAACAGCGACAACCAAACGACTACTAAGATCCAAGTTCCACAATCAATGAAACACTAAGTCTTAATGTCAACATCCTCCACCACTCTCTTCTGTTCATTCTCACTCTCCCTCTCCTCCTGCAGCGCAGCTCTCTCCCTCTCTCGATCCTTATTAACAAAATACCTCAGAACAAAAATCATCCCAAATTCACAAACACTCAGTCCAGACATAATACTAAATCCCAAAGTAAACTTAGGAGCATATTTTCCAACATCGAGTATGACAACAGGTACCCAAGCAATGAAAGCTTGTCCGAAAGTCTGGGCGACTCCTATCACGATTGCTCTCTCTTCTGCATCATCGTGGCAGAATTCATTGGCCCATGCCTATATTTCCTATCAGTATATTGATTTCATACTAGAGTAAAGCTTCTTACGTATACTAGGGGCCAATAACCCCATGATGCTGCGTTGATGAGATATCCGAAGAAAGTCGCCCCATATCCAGGTCCAGCTGCAACAATTACCATGCCGATGAAATTAATTGTCTAAACTTTTGTCAGTCCGTCATAATACTTACTTAGGTATGGACGGATCAGTAATAAACTTAATAAGAACTTACAGCTGGTATAGTCATCAACTGCCAACGTTTCCCCCCGAGACCATCAGAAACCCAACTATACGCCAGAGTCGTAACCAGACCAAGAGCCTGTGCGGCAGTCGGGAACAAGTTAATCTGATACACACTAAATCTATCCAACGACTTTAACCAAACCGAGAAATAATTCAATGGTTGTGTAACAACGCAATGAAAACTATAATCGCATTCGTTAATACCATCTCCCAGATTCCCAGTGAGAAGTGAATAACTTACATCAATGTGGCAGTCATAACATAAATTGGCCAATGAGTAAAAATCTTCTTAAGTTTTGCCCAAGACAATGGGACCGGTTTCCTCCTATCGACCAACTGTACCCTTGCGATATAGTTTTCTTTTTCTCCTGGTCTCAACCATCGCGCTTTGGTTTTATATGGATTATCGGGAATGGTGTAGAGACCCCATAATGCACATGGTAGGGAGATAACACCGCAGAATATGAAGAGCCAACGCCAACCTGCTAGGCCTAGATGACCATCCATTCCTTTATAGATGGCTGCTTGGAGATAGCCGCTGAACATGCTTGCGGCATAGCTTGCTGAGTAGAATATGGCGATACGTTTTGCTAGTTCTGTAGATAAGTAAGTATGATGACTTGAGATAGCTGTGTGTATGGAGTGGGGAACTTCTGTTGAGAAAATTTTGGGCAGACCTCGTTGCGTATACCAGCTACCCATAATAGTCAAAACTCCTACTGCGAAAGGACTTTCTAACATCCCGATAACGAAACGAAGTGCGAAGACTTGTTCCGTAGTTTGCACAGCCGCGAATGAGAATGTGATAACCGACCAAAGTAACTCGCACGCGGGAAGATAATATGAAGGTCGAACTAGCTACGGTCAGATATACGCATATTTTGGCGAAAGAGTATTGTTACTTACTCCTCGTTAACAATAATTGAGAAGGAATCTGCCCAACCAAGTACCCACAAGTGAAATATGTAGTCAACAAATTGTATTGGTTTCCAGTGAAGTTGAGATCCTCTTTCATTCCTGATACGTATGCATTTGCTGATATGAGAGTTTAGTTTAAGCCTCAACTTCAAACGTAAGAAGAAAGACTTACTTATATTACCCGAGTCTAGCAAACGAATGAAATACCCATAGGTTGCCCAGCTCCTAAGATTAAGTTAGCAATGCAACCGGTACCTAGAAAATGAAAAGGGTGTAATTTGCGATATTGACATACATGAGAAAAATATCCAGTCGTTGGACAAGTTTCTTCTCTTCTGCCGTTCGATTTCCACCATCCCAAATAACCTCTTGAATTTTCTCCCATCTTGTAGCTGGTGTGTAGTTGTTTTCCTGTATTGACGTAGGTGTACTTTCACCTACGACAACACTGCTTTTCTGAGTCACCACAGTTGAGATTGCTAAGGTGTTTGAGGCCATCTCGGTGGTATGTAGGTGGACGAATGGAGCAGATGCTTGATGAGGGAGCCGATCGGCTCAGCTTTATGTATTGGGAATCCTCATTTCAGGGTCTTAGTGACTTTTTTTTCTGCCGGATTCCGGCAACCGCGTTGTAGATGTTCTAGCTGCCGTTCCGCTGCGGTGTTCATTGCGTGACGGGTATCTGGTTTTGTGTCATTCGCTAAGCGAGCTCATGGATATTGACTACAGTGGCTAACTTTGGAAAAAAAAGGCTTGGCTGTGATCTTCAGCACCAGAAAAGTTTTTAGTAGAATATTTCCATTCCTGAGAAAAGAATATGTGAATCCGTGATTTCGAGGATACTTATAATTCAGTTGTCACATTAACATCGCAACCTGGCAATGTATGTTCACAGAAGGAAAAAGAGCAAATATGGCCAACATATCTTGAGATTCTACTCTTCACTATAGTTCGCATACTTAAACCTACTACCAGGATGATCATCCCTCAACTTAGATTGACCCTTCCCATAAATCCTCTCCCTCATAGTCCCCCCTTCCCCAACAGGTGAATATCTACCTCTCCTCCTCAACTCAGGCACAAGTAATTCCACCACATCCTCAAAACTACCCGGCGTCAAAACATAACCAATATTAAAACCATCCAAATCAGCAACATCCATCCACTCTTCCAAGATATCAGCAACTTGAGCAGCAGTTCCAACAGGAACAGGTCCATTACCACCGATGGAAATTAACTTTCCAATGTTACGTGGTGTCCAAAGTGGAGTGTCTTTTCCATGATATGCGAGACTTGCCACGAGGGAGTGAACATGTTGTTCTACGGTAACATCAGATGCGCTAATTTCAGTATCTAGGTCGTACTTGCTGAGATCAATTCCAGTGTTACCAGAGAAAAATGCAAGACCGCCTTCAATACTGGCAAATTTCAACGCCTCCTGATACTTCTCATTTGCCTCCTCCTCAGTCCTCCCTATAATAGGTGTTATAATTGAAAAGACTTTGACGGATTTCGGATCACGACCAACTTCGGCTGCCTTGGCTCGTATTGCTTTAATTCGTGGTGCTAGGATATGAGGTGAAATGGCGGACACGAATATGCCTTCAGCATGAGTTGCACCGAATTGTATACCAGCTGGGGAAGTTCCAGCTTGGAAGAGAAAAGGTGTTCGTTGTGGTGATGGATCCAAGATATGAGGTGCATCTAAATTGAAATGTTTCCCGTGATGATGAATCCATCGAATCTTCTGATAATCCGTATATACGTCATTTTCAGCATCTTCTCTCAATGCATCATCTGCCCATGAACCTTCCCATAGTTTGTAGAGAACATTGAGATATTCATCTGCAATTGCATATCGTAGGTCGTGTTCAACGGGTGCTAGTCCGACTGCTTTCGAAGCAGATGCTTTCCACGAAGTCACAATATTCCATCCAAATCGTCCTTTTGTCAGATGATCTAGTGTTGAAAATCGCTTTGCGATTGTATATGGAGCTTCGTATGATGTCGATGTTGTGATAGCAAATCCCAAGTTCTTTGTCACAGCTGCCATGGCGGAGATAGGCTTATAGCAACAATTAGCTACCTACGTCATAAGATTTCCAGCCAAATCAACTTACAACTGCAGGATCACCCATCGGATATTGAGCACCAGCTCTGAAACCTGGCTCTGCGCTTCCTTTATAAGTATCATAATGACCATATGTATCCGCCAAAAAAATAGCATTTATATCGCCTTTTTCTAGAAGTTGTGCTAGGTTCGTCCAATATGAAAGATCTCTTCGTTTGGTGGCTGATCTATCTTTTGGATTCTTCCACTGTCCAAAGGATAAGTGACCAACTGTAAACATATCGAATGCATTTAGGAATATGCGCTTCTTTGACGCATCTTGAACTTCAGGACCCTTTGGGGCGTTAGCTTCTTTGCTATTCACTGACGGCTCTTGTGATGTGGAAATTGTTGTCATTGTAGCAGCAATTCTGAGTACTGTAAGATTAATTGCAAAAAGTAACGATTTTTACAGTCTGAAAGAGAAGTTAGTATTTGAGGGCATACAAAATCACAGTGAGGTTATCAAACCACCAGTTCCTGGATGTAACGGTAAATCTAAACCAAAATCTCCACGATACTATGTCAACATCCAACCCACTAATGACGTGCCTAGATGCGCGTACCATGAAATATACAGAATCCATCCTAAAAAAAAATCAGTATGAAAGTGGGATGTGGTTACACGAGTGTTGTATTTTGTATTTAAAAGCCACAATCAGATGTATTTCCCCTCTGCAATTTACCAAACATGATGCGTCGCTTATTTTTAACCCCTATCTCATCCCACTTTACCTTGACGCCTATTCGATCTCAGAAGGCGTGATACATCTCAACATTTATCGAATGGAAATACCATACTTCCATATCTTTGATAGCCCTAGCAGACTGAAAACAGGAGGAAAATAGTAACAACTGTTCCATTCTTAAGCTATAATGCCTTCCAACCTTGCAATGACGTGCGTGACCTGAATACTGTCCCTGATTGTCACTACAGAAACTGTACTTATTCGTAATTCCCTGTCGCCCAAGTATATCATCCCACATAGCTGCCGTACTACAAATATCTTCTCCCGCATATTCTTGTACAACCTCAAACCACAAATTTCAAAAATGGCACCACCCGAAAACACAGCAGCCGACCGACTCGGTCAAATTCAACTACAATTAAAACCACCGAAAACACAAGCACCATTGCGAACCATATTTCCACCGCTCGAACTCGAAGAACATCCTATTGATGAAATCCCTCCCATCAGGGCAATCGTCGTTGGTGGTGGAATCGCAGGTATTACAGCTGGAATTCTACTTCCTGCTAAGGTTCCTGGGTTGGAACTCACTATTTTAGAAAGAAATTCAGAGATTGTTCGTATTTGTAATTTATTTGTGTCTATTATATGAAGGCTTAGGTACTAACTGATTTTGTTTATATAGGGTGGTGTATGGCATACAAATGTATACCCAGGAGTCAGATGCGACGTCCCAGCAAACGTCTACCAAAGCACATACGACTCATCAACAAAATGGTCAACCAGTTACGCAGCAGGAGCCGAAATAAAAGCTTATTGGTTAAACCTAGTGGAAGAATACAACGTTCGGAAATATCTCCAACTCAACAGTGAAGTCACAAGAGCTGAATGGTCTGAAGAAAAAGGAAAATGGATTGTCGATATTGTGACGAATGGGAAACCCAGAACAGAAGAAACAGATTTCTTGATTACGGCAACTGGACATTTCAGTCATCCACGATTACCTGATTATCCGGGCATCAAGGACTTTAAAGGTCATTTACGACATAGTTCAAATTGGGATCCAGAATTCGAACCAAAGGGTAAGGTTATTGCAGTCATTGGAAACGGAGCTTCTGGTCTCCAAGTAGTACCCCCGTTACAAAAAGTCGCGAAGAAACTTTACCATTTTGCTCGCTCGAGGACCTGGATAGCTGGCTCGCTTGCAGGCGAGGAGTTAAGCAGGGACACCAGTGACCCAAGTGCCACTGCGCCACAGGATCCCGAGGAATACTACAAATTCCGAAAAGATCTCGAGAATCAATTTTATAAGCGGTTCGGTGGTCTCTTCAAAGATCACGAGAGAAATAAGGCTGCGAAGAAACAGTTTGAGGAGTTGATGGCTGCGAGACTTAATGGGCGAACAGATCTTCTAGATGCTATCACACCAGACTTTTCACCCAGTTGCCGAAGACTTACACCAGGTCCCGGATACCTCGAAGCAATTACACAGGACAACGTTGAATATGTCCCCGAACGAATCCGACGATTCACAGAGACAGGAATCGAGACAGTTGACGGCAAGCATCGAGAATTAGACGCAGTAATCTGTAGTACAGGAGCAGATATTTCCTTCTCAACAGCCTTTCCAATCTGGGCAAATGGGGTAGATTTACAAGCATCATGGAGGCCCGGAGGATCGCCCGGATTTCCGGATTCCTACCTCGGGGTGGCAGCTCCTGGATTTCCGAACTTCCTCATAGTACTTGGTCCGAATTCCACAGGTCCAGCAGGAACTCTCACCCATTCAGTTGAGAACCAACTTACTTATATCGCAAAAGTGTTACGCAAGGTTTCATCAAGTGGAATCAGAACTATTACACCATCCCGTAAAGCAACAGATGATTTCCGAGCATATTGCGAGTCTTTTTTCCCTCGAACGGTATTAAGCGAGAACTGTAGTTCTTGGTTTAATGGTGGGATTATTGGTGGACGTATTCATGGTATTTGGCCTGGGAGTGGTATTCATGTGAATATTGTGCGTAGAGACGTACGGTGGGAGGACTTTGAGTATACGTATAAGTCGAAGTCGGGAAACCGATTTGCGTATTTTGGGAATGGCTGGAGTAAACGTGATGTTTTGGCTGTTGAGGATCCGGCTGTGGATATTGATTTGACGCCTTATCTTTCGAAGGAATCGGTTACGGGTGATGTTGACTTGCGTAGTCATCATGAGGCTTGGTACGAGGTTTAGAAGGACTACTACAAAGTTGGTAGATGACGGTTTTGAAAGAATGGGTATCTTTCTGAGGGACTGAGAGCGCGGTATTTCTTGGGTTTTGACTACATAGAATAGTTGAAGCAGATCTCATGTTGAATTTTAGATCCATAGTAAACATATTCCACAAAACTTCGACAACGAATTCTGAATGTCACCGTGGTGCCCCTTTTCACATACCCCTTTTCACAGCTCGCTTAAATTTCACCACAAATCCTAGCAAGCCCAATCACTAGAAAATAATTTCGCCGCTTTATTCATGATCATTTACTACATGAACTGTACATCGCAGACAAGTAAATTAGTAGAGACTTGAAGCTTATTAGATTCATATAGAAATATATCATAACTCAAAATATATAAAGTGCTCTTTTCAAGAAACTAATCCCCTGAACGATTTATAACTGCGAACATTAAACTACGGCCCACCAGCCCTCGGTCCACTATCCTGAATAACAGCCCCAGGAAACCCACTCCCATACTCACTAACGCCCTTTCCAGGCGGTAAATTCGTACACCCACCCAACGTCAAAAGCGGAGCCAACGCATTCCCAAGCATACCCGGAACCAAAGCCAAAACCTCCTTCAAAGCCACACCCGTAAAAACCTTCTCTAAACTAGTAGGAACCTCAGCCTGAATATTCTGAGCAATGAAACAAGCCAATTTAGCAGGATTTGTTAAATCAGCAGTATTGAATAGACCGCCTGAGATATTTCCTAGGTTGACTCCAGCGAATGTGTTTACGCCGTTGACGTTCCCGCCTACTTGGCAGGTATTGGGGTAGGCTAGACATTGTTGAGCTACGGCGTAGACGATGTCGATTAATGTCCATTGATCGTCTACGGCTCGTTTGTACCAGTTATCCGGGATGCGTTCATAACTGTATTTATATACTAGCCCTCTGGAGGCATTGCGAGTATAAGAGAAGAAATCCATTAATATACTTGGTGTTAATAAGCCGCGCGGGTACTCTGCTGAATGGTTTGCCATTAATGCAGAGACGAATTGATGTGCAGCGGGAGTGAAAGCTACACCTGCGAATGCGGGTGCGAAGTAATTTGGGTTATTACTCCCCCTCCCCCCCCCCTAAATAAATGTTATACGGTGGGTTGTAGTGTAGGTTTATTCGGGCAATTACATAGACTAAATGTAGCAGCTTAAGTCCACTTAAAGCAAATTCCGTGGAATTTACACTATATTCGAGGAATTCTAACAATCTTAGTATACTCTCTATTAGCTCTACACAACTAGGAAGGCCACGTTACGGACCCACCGTATAACATTTATTTAGGGAGGGGGGAGAGTAGCGATTGAGTAATATTGACTTAGCGGATTATGTAAGGCCCTTTTCAACGGGTATGATGAACTTATATATCCTCACTTCGTTACACAACTCCAATTAGTAAGACCGAGGCATCCAAATACCGACACCCCCCCTCAAAGTTTGCCAGTGCCACGACGTGTTTTGTTACGATTGCAAACAGTACAACTAACTACTTTCGTGGCTTTCTGATATGTGACCAACAAGTCTGGGCGCCGTCATGAGGCGCTCCCACAAGTTCGATTATTCATGAAGTAATTACTAACACCCTCAACCCAACTCGTCCAAAAAAACATGGGAAAGATCACTTCAACAAACTTGAGCTCAACCGATCTTCCAAAAGCTAACTCTACAGACTCGTTCTGTGCTAGTGGGCGAGCTTAATAAGACGAAATCAGGACAGGATACGATATGTTGATCGTAGAGCCAAGAATGGGTATTCCCGTATTGGCGTGTTCTAAAAAGGCTTATCTGTACAGTACACATCGTATACGTCTGAACTTTAAGGTTATATTAATCCTTGGTTGGCATTTTGCGGCGAAGTATGTTTACTTACCTTGCTTGGTAGCTGACTACTAGCGTATGTGACTTGAAGATCGGAAATCAGAACAGGTACTCTAGGCATAACCCTTCATTCACTTCGCCAATTGGTAAACAATTCAGCTCAGGACTTTGCATATACACACAATTGTAGCCAGACGAAGACATCCAATTGGTCCCGTCTGTCTATCTACCTCCGCTACGCAGCCAGCTAGAACCAGCTATCCAATGACAGCCATGCCATATGTAAAACGGTAAAATATAAACAACGCCTGGGTATACTCTTCATCCCATTCTCATCTCATGCGCCTCTCTTTCCTATTCTGTCTTATAGCAAGTACCGCGTCGTTTAGGGGTATTATACACTACTTTCCAACACGCTTAATAATCAATCACTATTATCCTTTTTAACACCATCTGCCGTTGAAGATACCCCTCTGGTCGTCTGAGGCCGCGGCATGATATCACCATCGGCAGTAATGTAGGTTCCCTCATCATTATCCCAATCGTCATCCTCACCATCTGCATCACTCCCACTACCACTTCCAATCCCAGGACTTGGGTAACCAGCATGATGCTGCTTAACGACCTCCATCTGGGCATCCTCGCGCATCTTGCTGATCTTAATCCAGTTGTAGGCTGCAATGGCGCCAATTGTGACGAAGAGCCCGCTGATGTTGACAGAAGTCATTGTGTCGTGGAAGATAAGGCCTGCCGTAATGATTGTTACGACTTCCTTGAAAATTCCAGCGATGGAGAGCGTAACGACCGAGGTGCGCTGGAGCAATGCAAACTCGGCCGATGTCATGCAGAAGGCGAGTGTGCCTGGGAATAGGAGGATAAGCGGGCCGAGGACGGGACCTTTCTTCTCCACAAGGACTTGCAGACCCCCATATAGGTTGCCGAAGCCCTCAACAGGCACTGCGAGAACGAAGAGACTGGCAAACATGATGGGTGCCAGGTAGAAGATGCTCGAGAAGGGATTTGAAGTGGCTGGGTTGCGAAGGAGAAGGATTTGGGTGAGGCCCCAGCGAAAACCGCTGAAGAAAGCGGCAGATATAACTAGGATAAAGCCTAGAGCATTGAAGGCTGTTTCTCCAGCTACCATCATTACTACCCCAACGGTCATGGTGGCTATGATGGCAACGAGGCGCCAGGACGGGACTTCGAGGCGGAAGAGAAAGGCGAAGAGAAGGACGAAAGCCAGAGCGGAGGACTTGCACATTGCTAAATTATATGGTTAGCGAGTTAGGATGAAACGGATTAGGCAAAACATACTGTAGAATGTCAAAGTAATAAACTTCAATGACATATTCCCCAGACCAATATCCAATCCAGTCGCCATTCCGCAGGGTCCTATTCGCGTGAGATAGAACATCTTCGTCATCAAGGGCTTCTTCAGGTCTGCCTCGTGCTGAGCCTGATCTGCATCTGGCCTGTGGGTGTTGTGTGGGTTGGATATGGAATCATATCTGGGTCGGAACTGAGGTAGGAAGAAGAGGACGAGCGACGCCAATGTGAATTGCACGAGCATGTGCATACATGTTGTGAAGAGGGGGAAGTGGAAGTCGAGGTGATCGGGTGAGAACATCCATTTGTTGTACTGGCGGGAATACGTTAGCAGAGGTCCTGATGTACAAATGAGGCCACTTACGATAGATATGGACAAGGAAAACAAATACCACATCCCTATTAGAATGCCATTGATGATACTCCTCTTGATCACATTCAAGTCGGCCTCCTTCTTCTCCTCATCTGTAACCTTTACTTCTGCTGCCACTCTCTGGTCCATTAATGTGTTCCGCCGCCGCCTCCTCTTTCTTTTACTCTTATCCTTCGACGTCAACCCGGTCTCCTCGTCATCCTGCAGTCCATCCTCCTCCGACAGATGATCCAGCTCCATATCCTCACTGGTACTCTTTGAATCGTCGTCGGACGGTCTCACGTCTCCTAATAACTTTCCTTCTTCCTCGGATATGCCCTTCGGTTGTTTGTGTGGTGATCGAGTTGAGCGTTTCGACCTCTTGTCAGCATCTAGACTCTTCATGAGACTACTTCTCCGTCTCCTATGCCCCGATGGCGCTCCCACGGCGGCGGGGTCCATCTCGATATCTCTCTCGTCTTGCGAATTCAAGGGATCAGCAGTCCGGCCAGCCTCTAGCGTCCATTCGCCGCGGGAAAGGTGTTCGTCGCTCGAGCGCGTCAGAAGATCAGAAACGGTGGGCAGTCGACTCAAGCCCGGGTGAGACGACCGGCGGAAGGATTGGGGAGCGGTTGGGTAAGCTGGAGATGATTGCTCGGTGTGTGGTGAAGAGGAAGAAGAAGATATATCTGGTTCACGGTCACCGCGTTTCGCTGTCGCTGTAGTAGAAGAAGAAGAGGGCACGCAGTGATCATCCATAATTGCTGTTCATTGAGTGAAATATCGCTAAGGGCCCTGTGCTGGACCGGTACGTCGAGGGCGGAGTGGCACACCCTGGTCCAAGCCCTAGGGGCTGCACAGGAGCGCGAAACACGATTCGTTCGTAGTGTTTTATAACGGGGCGGATGAGATCTTGGCTCAGCAGTTGGCAGATTTGATCAGGGGAATGGCGCCGCCGCACTGAAAGGAGGTGTGGTTGTACAGGGGATGTGAAGGAGGGCAGAAGCAGAAGAAGAAGAGAGAGGGCGTGCGGAAAAAAAACAAAGACAAAAAACAACAACTGACACCCGCTGCAAAAGATGTCTCAGAATAGTGATCTTGTATCTGATGTTTATTAGACTACTTTGTCACTGTAGAGAAAGAGAGAGAGAGAGAGGGAGAGATGGGACAAGATACTTTGTAGGCGGTATGCTGATGACACAGTGTTTCAGTTCCACCACCAAACCTTCCCCTCCCCTCTCCCTAGGTGCTCGTAGCGAGCTCAAGTGATCTCATCAACTGAAGAAAAGAGAGGCTGGTGAAAGCCACAGCACAGCCAGTGGCAGTCACGCGAGCGAACCCTACTGTACGGATCTACGAATACAGGGCAACGAAATGAATTGCCAAGGTAGGTACTGTACAGTACAAAGTATTCGACAAGACAAGACAAGATAAGACAATAGCTACGAAATACAGTACAGCCAGCATTTCCCAGTACGAATTAGAAAGTATCAGATGAGAAAACTTGGAAGTCGCCGACGTTGTTGTCAGGACCAGGTGTTGCGAGATGCAACTACTTGGTATCTACGGTGTAGACAGACTACAGGCTGGTAGGTTCAGGGCTATAGGCTTGGTTACTACCATATGGGCCATCTTATGGGCATCTTGTGGGCGGTGAAAGCCAAGCTACAGGCATCTCCGTGGTTACTGACTTATTGACTTGGCTGTTGTTCAGTGAACTATCAACACGGAAAATTTAATATCTGGCGTCGCCCTACAGCTACTCGGTCGAGTCGGTGTGCTGTATGTGGAGAATCATAAGGCAGCATCGCATATGTATGAGTGCTCGCCTTCTCTTTTCCTCTGGCTGTGCTTTGCACATCACATCACTGCTCTGACTGCCGTGATTCCAGAAAGCTAAAGGCCCTGGTGGGCTGATAGTGACAGTTACAGTTACCTACCAATTCCTTTCTCATCTGCCGCTTTTGTGTGCAAAACAAGTCAATTCGCATTCTCGCACTTCCCAGCATATACTTCTGTACTGTACCTATTTGCGTCAAGTTGTAATTAATCGCGGACAGAGAAATCCACCTTGACCCCCATCTCATTCCAATGATGAGTTGGCATTGGAGGTTTGGAAACCCAATCCGTAC